>LSYV01000324.1:2102-12844 GCA_001584585.1 Gonium pectorale | reverse complement strand
ATCGGAGAGACAAGTTTGTGAATGAAGGAAGAGCTGGGCGCCGGGCGCATTCGCCTGTCCGGCGAGGGGGGAGGGGGGCGAGGCGAATGGGTGCGGGGGGACGAGGGGGTCGGGGCAACAGATGGAGCGCGGGGATGGGCGACTGGGCGTGCGGGTGGGGTGTCACCGCGAGCCGCGGCCGGGTGTAGCTCGAGCGGGGTCATAGGGAGGCAGGGCGGGAGGAGAACATCAACGCAGACAATGATAACACGGAAGGGATCAGCGTGCGGGAGAAGGGGTTGCTCTGCCCTTGCCCGCCCTGCCCAGCCCCACCACGGCTGCGTTAGCCCAGTACCCCCCCCCCTTCCCCCAGCTTGCCCACCCCCGTCTTTCTCCCCGCCGCTGCCCCTCGCCCACCAGCGTTGAGCAGTCGGTCCAGGATGGCGTGGCGGTTGAACAGCGCAGCCACGTGGGCGGGGGTGCGGCCGCGCTTGTTGCGCGCGGCCAGGTCCGCCCCGCCCGAGAGCAGCGCCTCGACCACGCGGTCCTGCGGCCACTTGGCGGCCAGGTGCAGCGGTGTCTCTTCTTGCTTGTTGCGTGCGTTGACATTCGCGTTGGCGTTCAGCAGGATGCGCACGATTTCCTCCTGCCCGTGGTACGCCGCGGTGTGCAGCGGCGTCCAGCCATTGTTGTCGGGAGCGTTCACATCGGCCCCGTGGTTTATGAGGTGCTGCACGTGCGATGTGTCCGGCGCGAGCGATGAGTCGGCGCTGGCGAGATTTAAAGCGGGCGCCGCGACCGCCGGCTTCGCTTCGCTGGGCGGGGGCATCAGAGTGCCTCCATCAGCAGGAGTCGGGCTAGCATCGCCACTCTCCTGCTGAGGCGGGGGCTCCGAGGTTGGCTCCTGGTGCGCCATCCCGCTGCAGTCGTAAACACGGCACGTAGCAGCACTCAGAGGCTGGACCCCAATAGGCAAAGAGATGGGCTCATTCGAGCTCGGCCGAGGAACACAGAGGTAAAACCAAGGCTGCACAGATGCAAGCAAATTGATGCGCCCTATATATCAGGAAAATTACAGAGATGCTTTGGGGTGCAGGAGAGCCGACCAGCAAGACTCCCTCCAGCAGCATTTGCAGCAACCTCCAGGACAGGCCCGCTTGCCATTGTGGCCACTCACCGTGAAACGCTATGTGCGCCGGAAGCTCGATGAAGCCCTGGCTCGGGAGCTTTCCCCGGAAGAGCCGCACTGGTGGCAATGAGGGCAGCACTAGCAGCACTGGCCTAATCCGACATACAGCTCAGCCAACGTACACAATGACGATTAAGGAATCTGAGAATAACTGCCCTGACCGTGGGCGCTTTATGGCCCCTTGCCTTCGTACAGTCTCGCCGTTGCCCTCCGGACACTCCCCAGATACCCCAACCCGTCCCCCTCGGCGGCCACTTCCCGCCCCAAAGGGCACTGACTCCAAGTCCCTTCCACCGCTGCCTAGAGAGGGTCTACGCGCACGTTTGGGTACTGTGCGCTGGTCGTGTGCTCGAGGAGGGGTGGTGGGGGGAGGCTTGGCGGGCAGAAACTAAAACAGATGAGGGAATGCGCCGACAATGCAGGTGGTCAGGTACAGGCGAATCAGCACCCACCCCTCCATTCTCGCCAAGAAACAGCACGTGGCAGGGGCTCGCGCATAACCGGCCGCTGCTGCGCGCCGCCTCCGCCAAGCGCTTGCTGCGCTTCCCGTATGGTGCCCTTCCGCTCACTGCCAGCAGCGCGGGGCAGGGGGGCTGGAGAAGGCCCCGCATGCAATCGAGGGCGACAGAGAGCACCACCAGCACGGACTTACAAGGCACGCGTTGCGAGCGGTGCGCGCTTGTGCTGCTGCGCCGCCCCACGCGCCCATCACCGCCACCGCCAGTCCACCGCCCTACACCGCCCGTGCACCGCCACCACCACCCGCACACTGGCCGCTCGAGCTCCACCCAGGCACTCTTCGACCTCACGGTACGCACACCGTACCCGCAGAACCATAATCGGAAGCGGTGCCGTTGGAGGCATTCCCCGGCATGCCGCGACGGCTACGGTCCCTAACTGCCAGGGAGAGAGCGACATGTGTATCACTCCCCGGCCCCCACTCCTCGGGTGCCACCAACACCACTGCGCACCAACAACACTGCGACGGCCTGGGCACCATGTCGCGTTGAAAAGCAGACATCCCGCGTTGCAGCGGGCAAACGTCCGCCTCACACCGTACCGCCAGCCGGCGCGCACGGAGGCCGAGCCTGAATGCACCCACGCCTTGCCCACCAGAGATGCTCTCGTGCTCCCCTCTGGCCAACACCTGCCCCTGCCCCTCCCCTTGCCGCTTGCTTCTGCCCCGTGCCCCTGCCCCTGGTGCGACGCACATCCGGCATGGTATGTATGTACATGGCGAGCCCCGAAGCCCCTTCTCGGCCCCTTGAAGCACGCACAGCCACGGTGGCGAACACCAGCCCTAATGCACCGCGGAGTGCACGTCTTTGTGCTCTCTATCCCCAGTCCAGCCATGCGGCGAGCTGCGAGGACAGACCTGGGCTGAGCCGGCATCAAAGTCTAACCTAGCGCCTACTGCGTACTGCAACTGCATGCCATGCGCTGGCGCTACGCCGAGCGCCTCTAGAAGTTCTGATGCTTCGTCCGTCTCGGTGGCGAGCCCCTGCCGCTGCCCCTGCCGCTGCCCCTAAACCGCGCCAAAACCACCTGAACGCAGCAGCACCAGCAGCAGGAGCAGCCGAGGCTGCAGCCGCTGCGCCCTATCCAGGCGCCAAGGGGATCTGCCGCTGAGCTGTCACAGCGGCCTGCCTGACCCCTGTGACCAAGGGTAATCCTGCGCCTCCATAGCAGCGGCCCCCGGCTCCACGTCCGCCATCGCCGAGCCCGTATCCAAAGAGTGCCGGCTTCGTCCAGCACCTCCGGCACCCAGCTGGGCGCCCACAGCCCTCACGGGAAGTACTTGGTCTGCTTACGCGCCGCCGTCTCCTCCAGCGGCATCCCCTGCAGCGCGCTGCCCCACTTGGCGTACTCGTCCGCGAACACGCTCACGCCGTACACGTTGCCGCTCTCGCCCGGCCGCCGCGTCATCTCGCCGCGGCTGCCCTTGCCGCCCGCCACGTTGGCCTGGTCGGACGGCTCGCCCCGTATGGACTTGGTCATAGCGTTGGTGATGCCGAACTGCGAGCGCTGCGGCGACGGCGGGAAGGCGTCCGGGCGGGCGGTGCGCGCGGCGGCGGGGCGCGTCTCGTACATCTCCTTGTTGGTGGTGGTGAAGTCGCGGGAGGGCACGTACGGCGTGGCGGCGTTCGCGCCTGGGGGTAAAGGAGGGGGCGCGGCCAGGAGCGGCGTTGGGTGAGGAGCATGGAGGGGGAGAATGTTGGGTGGTTGGTGAGAGAGTTTAGAGCAGCCAGGGGGGGCTGATGATCGTGGCTGGCGCAGGGAGGGGCGGGATGATGAGCGGGGGCGCACGGGACTCTCATTAGCATGCACGTGGCCTTGCAGGCAGCGAGTGCACCCTCGCGAGCGCTCTTGGCCCGGCAAGGAAGCCAGAAGCGACGCATAGGCAGGCCGGCAGATACAGCACGGGGCATGCTGGGGTGTGGGTGGAGTAAGGCCGGGTCCGTGGGAACGCCCGTCATCCCGTCAGCCCATCACGTGGAGCCGCACCCACCCCAATCGCACCTATTGTGTAGTGGATGCTCTCTGGTAGCCCGTACGTGTTCAGCCGCTCTGCGAGGTTTCCATCCGTGTACATGCTGGGCTTGTTGATCCTCGCCTGGGGAGGGAAGGGGCGTATGACAGCGTCATTGCCCTGGCCTGCTGCAAGCGGCATGCCACGGCACGCAGCACACCCGTGCGTTCAACGTACCGGGGGCGGCGAAGTGAGCATGTGGGTGTCCACCTCCTTCTTCGTGGTCGTCCACAGTCCTGGATGGCCCTCTGGCAACGCTTCGTGCACGACCCGCTCCTTCGTCGTGAGGTGCTGCCTACCGCTCGCTGATGCGACATCGCCTTGGAACCGGTCTTCATACCAGTTCTTTACAAGAACCGAGTGCTTGAACGTTTGCGTTACATCAGGCACGTCGTTGTGCGCGTAGGTCTGCATGGTCGCTTCTGTTTAGTGTCCAAGTGGAGACGTGCTATAATGCGTTCTACGAGCCCGAAGCTTATTCAATTCAAATGTACACTGTGCACGATGGCACAGGGGATAAAGAGGTTGGTACGGACGTGGCTTCCAAGGAGTGCCGGAGCCCTAGTAGCAATGCTGCGCATGGACACGTGATATGATAAACGAACGAAAATAGAACCTACTGGTGACATGGGCATGGCGGGTGCACACGAACCCGGGGGGTGATGCACCGTGTTCGGCGACGGGTGGGGCCTTTCTTGATGCAGAGGACAACGACAGCCCGAAACTGGCTGTCTGTAATAATACAGCGATGCGTGTGGTCCCCATCTTGCAAAGGCTATCGCGTTTGCAGGGCCGGCAGGGCAACTGGCACGTGCTGACCCGCCAAATACCCGTCCTAGCCGACGCCCAGCGTCGCGGCGCCTCCGCGCAGCCACAGGGCAGGCGACCAGCGCAGCAAGCCCGCAGCCCACAGCGTCAGCAGCGCCGCGGCGGCCAAGGCAAGCGCGGCTGCGGCGCGGGCGGCCCACTCGATCGCCGCCGCAACGCGTAGCCACCGGCGGCATCGGTTGCAGCGGCTGCAAGGGGCCCGATGAGATAGCGGGTTTGGAGGTTGGGAGGCGTCTCGTGACAAAGGCCTGAGGCGCATGCCGTCCCGTTCCCAGCCGGGGATTGCGGCAAGTGTCTGCAAACGGACTGTGAGGTCGGGATGGCCATCAGTCAACACCTGACGCGGGTTGGATGGCGGAGACTCTCGAAGGATACCGAGGCCCTGATTCCGGAATCTGGGCCGGGTCTCACGATGTTCCCACCTGCTGGGCTGGTCTAAGGTCGACCCTGGCACCCGCCCCAATACACAACCCTCCACCCGAACCCGTAGAGCATGCTCTGCTCCGGGGCGGCAGTCATGCTGCCAGGCCCTTGGCCGGGCCTCACCCACTCCGCCCACTCCGGCGACTCTGGCGTCCGGCCTCTCCGCCCGGGCCGCCCCCCTTACCCCATAGCAGGCGGCGCCCGAAGTGACTGCCGCAAGTGGTTGCCCACCTCTCCGCCCACTCGGCCCGGGGGCACACCTCCGCCGCGCCCCTCCCCCCGTAGCCTGCGACGCCTAACGATCCCTGCCACAACGGGGCGCGCCGCCCAGTCCCGTCCCACCAGTGGCCGACGAGGCCGCACCAGACCCCCCTCGAAAGGCTCCCGGGTAGCACTTGGCCGCGCAACCTACGGCCGTGCGGCTACCCGCCGGGAGCCGCTGTTGCGCACGTGCAAGCCTCGTAACATCCTCACCGTACAGACGGGTGCTCCCACTCCCCATTCCGGCCCGTCCACGCCCTCAACCCGCCCACCCACCCACCTCGAGTGTCCGAAGACCCGCAGCACAGACAGCGGTGCCCGTGTACCGCCCGCATCAGATGCCAGCCCAGCGGCCCCCGCAGCCGGCCCCGGTCCCACTGCCACCGGCGGCGCAAGGCGGCCGACGGCGCTGCTTAGAGCTGCCATCCGCACAGCGTGAGCGAGAGGCACCGGCAGTTGGTCCAACCGAAGGCCTGTCCAGACGCCCCGTGGCGGCGCTGGCACCGGCGGGACGGTGGGCCTGCCTGCGTCACCACCCGCCTCACACACCGAAGCAGGCGGCGGCGGCTGGGAGGCGGTGGCGGAGTCCGCAGGCACTGAGAACCAGCAACACTCCAGGCGCCCGGAGGCTGCGGACCGGGCGCAGCAGGATCGAGGGCGGGACGGGAGCCGAGTGGAATGGGGACTGGTCGGCGCATGTGTTGGGATGGGCCCCGCGTGCAGGGCTTGAAGCTGAACTCCAGGATGCCGAGAGGCCGAGAGCCAATCGGCCGTTATGCAGGTGTGCTGCGGTACGACCGGGCACGTCAGTGTACGGCGTTGGCGTTACGTGGGGTGCACCGGTATGGGTCCCGAGGACTGCAAGCGCCTTGACCGGCTCGGTGGCTGGGACGCAGCAACGCACGCAAGGGGGCGGAGCTGGCGGGGTGGGGATGCGGCGGTCAGGTGGTGGTGAGTCGTGGGTCAGCCCCGGGCAGCCCCCTCGCACTGCGTCGCGCCGTTAGAACCAGTTACGGGCCCCGCTCCCCGTCCCTACCCTGGGCGCTGGCTCAGGGCCTGGGCTGCGCTTGATCGAGCTTGCAAGCTCGCAAGCAGGACTGCCTTCCTGGCCTCCGCCCATACACCGGGCCCCTTTGCCGCCGGAAAAGGCACGCGCCCAACCGCTTCTCTAGTGAAGTTTCCGCCGCATCCTCGTCCCGCCCCTGACCGAGCCTCCACCCTCCATCAGTCAAGAGTGGCGCCAGGTTGCTGATTAGAATTCGCATTGCCAGCTCTTGCACCAGCTGCACCCACCGCCTCGGAGCACCCGTAGGCTGCTGAGCCACCCGCCGCCGCCCCCCGCGCCTTCGTGCCACACCGCCACCGCCGTGGCCGCCACGGGCGCAGCGGGCCGGGCCCCGTCGTCCGAGGCGCGGCTGCAGCCCGCCCCACCGGCAGCGGTGGCGGTGTGGACGCCTCCCAGCGGCTGTCCGCTGCCCGGCGGCGCTGGCTGCTCGGGTGCCGGGACAGGCCCCTCCGAATGCCGCGCGGTGGCGCGGCGAAGCCCGGACACGTACCTACGCCCAGGGGGCCGCGGCAGGTCGGCATCAGTTCAACATCAAGACGCAGGGTGTGACTACGCGGGGCCGCGGACGCGAGGAGGAGCGTGGGGGGGGGGGCACGGGCTGCGCACTCCCCTCCCACCCATTCACCTGCCTTTCAGCCTTTCAGCCAGCATCACCGGACGGAGTTTCACCCCTTGGCAACCTCCATCCTCGGCCCCAGCCGCCGCTACCGCAGCCACCAGCGTCCCACACGCCCCCTTTCGCTCGGCCCCCACATGCTCCTGTCACCGCCCGCCCCACCCACCTGCCGCAGCCCGCTAACCCACTTGCCCCGCCTCCCGTGCGCCCAACCCCTCGCCACGCGCCCGCTCCCTCCTGGTCCCCGCCCACCTGGCCCCCGCCGCCGCCACCGCCGCCGCCTGCATGAGCCCCAGCTTGCCGATGCAGGTGTCGTGCTGCGTCGCCGTCAGCGCCAGCCCCGCCAGCAGCACGGAGCCCGCCTGCAGGCGGCACGAGGCGGACGCCAGCAGCGCCCGTTCCTCTGCGGCGGAAGCGGAGGCGGGAGCGGCAGCGGTGGGCGGAGGTGGCGGCGGCCCAAGTGGTGGCCACAGCGGCGGCGCAGGAAGGGACAGTGCGAGGGGCGTTGGGCATCGGTGGTGACGCATCGGTCGGTCCTCATTGCGATGACAAGTGATAGCCCGCAGCTCCTTCCGCCCAACTCAAACCGACGCGACGCAGCCCCTCAGCCCCCGCAGCCACACAGCCCCAGGGCCCCGGCCTGCAGTTCCCAGACTACGGCGTACCCTGCTCTCCACCGCAGCCCTGACTGCCGGTAAAGCCCGGACCCTCCGCGCACAGAACCCATTCGGCGTTCCCACGCACGAGCGGAAGGAGATGACGGAAGCCGGAAGACTGCGAACGGGCTGCAGGACGACAGGCTCAGCCCTGGGGATCCTGCTCTCTGGGATGATTTGCGCATCTGTCTGGTTTCCCGCCCACACCGCGCCTGCAGCCACCCACGTTGCTGCCGCTTCTGTTGCGCCCCACAGCCCATGGCTAAAAACGTGAGCCCCCGCGCCCCGCCCGCCACCCCCGCCCCGAGCTACCTGCCACAGCCAGCGCCAGCACCCGCGCAGGCTGAGCCTCCAGCAGGCGAGCCGCATCGCTGCCGGGCTCACAGCTGAAGGACACGGCCTGGGAGGGGGAGGGGGAGGGGCGGGCGGCCGCCGGAGTCGCGGCCGCAGGAGGGGCTCCGCAGCCGCACACCAGCGCCGCGGGCGCGGTGGGGCCCGTGGACGGAGAGGACGAAGCAGCGGCGGGTAAAGCGGTGGAGGCGGCTCGGCTGCGGCGGACCGCTGCAAGGCCGGCGTCGTATAGGCGAATCGGGCGCAGGCGCTTGGGGGGTAGTGCGAGGGGAGGGGGGCCCGGAGGAGGCAGCGGGGGCGCAGCGGCAGGGAAGCTGCGGGCGCGGAGGGGTCCGGAGGCGATGGGGCGCGGGGGTCTGGTAGGGGCTGTGCGCTGGCACCGTGCCGGGGAAGGGCCGACGGTGACGAGCATTGTGTCGCCGATCGTCGGGTGCGTCCGAGCCCGCAGGTGGCTCATTTGCTGATCATGTTTGCTATAAGCATTATGTTAATTGCTATGGACGCCACGTCGCTGACCTCTAGGACCAAGGCAGTTGCCGCTCCAAGAAACCGAGAAACCAGTTGCGGAGCGGCAACCTTGCCACTTGTGCAGCCGCGCAACTACGGCTGTAAGCCTAAAGCCATGTTCGACAATCATCGCCGGGGCGCTACGCCTCTCAAGGCAGCTACCCAGCCCGAAGCCGAGGTAACTGTTGAGGCAGAGTCAGCGAGCGCAGGCCCCGAGGAGCCCATGCCCAGCACCAACGATGCGACAACCTCTGGTCGAGCAAAGACGGCATCGATCAGCGGAGGCGGAGGCGGGAAGCGGCGTGTCCACGCCGGCGTATTCGTGATAGGTGCGCCGTTCGCTCGATTAATGCATTGTTTCACTTGATGACAAACGACAGGCCGCGTTTGACTGGGGCGCGTCGCGGGGCGTCGAAGTGCAAAAGTCGGTTGCCCTCCCGCCTTTCCTCCTCGCAGGCGTCGCAGGCGGCACCGCCTCAGGCAAATCCACGGTGGTCGACCTCCTGCTCCAGCGGCTCCATGACAGCAGCAGCGTGGCCATGCTTTCCCAGGACTCCTTCTATCGCTGTCTCACAGACGAGGAGCGCGCCAACGTAGCCAGTAAGTCATATTCTTTACTCTGTCATGCACGCATGGCTGCAAGGGCTGCGGGGTTGCGTCGGCGGAGGCGGGCAACAGCGCAACAGCCCTACTTGCTGTCTCGCGGCGCCCTCTGGTCCACTTTCATTAGAACCAACCCTTGTAGTCGTATCAATCAAGTAGGGCTCTGAGGCGAACTGGGTGCCCCCATGTCCTCGCGGCTAACTGCAACTGCGGCCTTGGTTTCGTTGAAGCCGCGATGGGGAGCAATTGCGACAAGGCGAACACGCTGGACTCGTTGTAGAGTTTAGAGGCGCTGCCTGGCCGGGCTGCCGTCGCACATTCCTATGTCAGGGAGGTTAGCTTGGCCTGTGGAGCGACCCCCCGCACCTACAAACCTCGAGCCCCGCCCCGCCGCCCCCCCCCAAACACATACACCCCTTGCCTCCCTCACACCCCACGCGCCACGCCCTTCTCAAACACTCTGTTGCAGCCTTCAACTTCGACCACCCGGATGCGTTCGACAAGCCGCTGCTCCTCAAAACCCTGCGGCGGCTCAAGGTGCGGCATGGGGCGTGGCCCCCCCCACGGGGACGGGGGGAAGCGCCGCGGGTCAGCGAACTTGCTGAAAGGGGTGTTGCACGGGAGTTGGCGAGGGGGGGTGACGTGCGGGTGCGGGGGAAGGGAGGGCTGGGCAGTGGCGACGGTATGGGGACGGGAGTGGGACCGAGCGCAGAGAGTCCGCGCGGAGCTGGGCAGAGGCGCCCCGGCCTCCATGGCACAGTGGGCTCAGCGCGGCGCGGGTGTCGGCTGTAGGGACACGGACGGTGGCGCCAGCGCCCAGCCAGCCAGCCAGCCAGCCAGCCAGTCAGCGGCCGACAGCTGCCATCGCGGCCCGGGCGGGTGTACCCAAAGTAGAATTCTGGCGTAAGGCTTTCATTAAATTTTTCTCGTTAAGGATCTCGTTGCTTCGGGGTTCCCCACCCGGGGAAAATGGGCACCAAGGGCGCCCCGTGCCTGCAAGCGCGCTGGGGCAGCTTGTGGCGGCCTGGCCGGGCGTCCCGGGGCTGCTCGCTGCGCTCACGTCGCGCTGTGGGGTACGTGTTGTCCGGAAGAGGCGGCCCGCTCCCTTGGAGCCTGGTGGGCCCCCACATCCGGTGCAGCCGGTGCGGGTGCAGTCGGGGCGGCGGCTCCGTCGGGTGCTGGCGGGGCCCACAGCGGCGCATCGGCCCCACCTCCTCACGCCTCAGAACGCCTTACATCCTCTTGACCTCCCAGTCTTCTACTCCTCCCGCCCCAGCTGCTGTTGCTGCAGTTGCTGCCGGTGGCGTCCACCGTCCAGCACCAGGCTCAGCTGTCACGCGCCTGTCACAGGCTCCCCGGGCCCGCCCCCCCCCCACTCCACACACACATGCAAGGGGATAATACGGAATGGGAAACAGGTCGCGTTGCCCTATTCTGGCCCCCACGCAGGGAGGCATGCCCCCCAAGCTCCGATCGGGAGCCCCTTCACACCGACCCCCCCCCCTCCCCATCGAACCCACCCACCCCACCACCGTCCCCCTACGCCCGCGCGCAGGAGGGCCGCAGCGCCGAGGTGCCAGTGTACGACTTCACGTGCCACTCCCGCTCCGAGGAGGAGGTGCGGCTGACCGGCCCCGCCGACGTGATCGTGCTGGAGGGCATCCTGGTGCTGGCCATGGAGGAGGTGCGCGAGCTGTGCAACATGAGGGTGTTTGTGGACACAGGTGCGGGGG
>LSYV01000322.1:8335-20957 GCA_001584585.1 Gonium pectorale | reverse complement strand
TTGGGCTGGGGGGCGGCCGAGGCGGAGGCGAGGGCGCGGGTGGCGGAGGTGAAGGCGGCGGGCGGGGCGGGAACGGCGGCCGCAGCGGCCACGCGCCCACCCACCGCCCCGCCACTGTGGGGACGTCTGGCGGGCGCGGCGGGGCGTTCGGGTGCATCGGTGAGGACGGCGGCACGGGAGGGAACGTCGGCGGCCGCGGCGGCAGCGGCGCGGCGGCGCCGCTGCCGGCAGGCGGCGAGGGCGGCGCCGAGGGCACGTCGGGCGGGCTGGGCGCCACGGGCGGCGCGGGCGGCTCGTCGCCAGGCGTGTAGGCGGGGGTGGTCTCGCAGAACTGCTGGCGCTCGTAGAAGAGGGCGTAGTAGTCGTCGGGCCCGTTGGTGCCGCTGGGGCCGGTGACCGTGTAGTTCTTCTCGGCGAAGCGCTGGGTGTAGGTGTCGTAGCAGCACTTGCCGTCTGGCGCGATGACGTTGGTGTAGCCGGCTGCGAGGGTGGGGGTTCGGGGGCCGGGGTTGGGTGGGCGATGGGCGGGAGCCGGGCCGGGTGGGAGCGGCTGGGATGGCCCGGGGGGGGCGGGGCCTGGGGCGCGCGGCGAGGGCCTCAGGCTCGCGGCCGCGTGCTTGTACCGCATGCGAATGTGCGCCGTACTCGTTTGCGCCGTACTCGTGTGTGCCGTACTTGTGTGCGCCGTGTTTGCATCGGGCCTCCTCTCGGGCGCTGGGCGCTGCCGTCTGGGCGGGGGTGCGACGTGCGTGTTTTCTATACGATCGTTACGATTACAAGCCGCTCCATATGACCAGTACGATGTGTTCTATAGCATCTGCACGTGTGTCGAAATGGAACGACGCATACGACGAGCGTAAGCGCGAACGGGATGGTGTTGTTGTAAGTCTCAGCTCCAGAGGTAGTCGGAGAGGTGATGTCCCTGCATGTCAGTTCGGCGACCACCACCGTAGCCCCTGATGCTGCTCTACACGTGAGTGTGCATGTGCGCGCGTCGTGCGACGCTGTGGCGGCGACTCACCCTCTCCTGTACGGTTGTCGTACCACTGCCAGCCGTAACCGTCGAGGTTGTAGACCGTCACATTGTACTGAAGCGTCTTATCGTACGGGTCGATGGGGCCGTAGTAGCGGGTGAAGTACCACTGGCCAGTTTCCTTGATGAACTGCGCTGCGATGGTGTACGACACCATCCTGCGGTGCCGTGCAGCGCGCGCGGTGTACGGCACATGTCAAGGGAGGGCCAAGATCGTACAGCACTGAGAGGAGGGTCGGCGCCCCGCGCAGCCCCGCTGCTGGGTATCCCGTGGTCGGTTGCAGCCAGCGGGCGGGGCCACGTGCCCACACGCCCCCCCCACCACACACACACGCCCCCCCCTCCCCCTCACACACGCAACCCCCCCCCACCCCCACATGTACCCAACGCGGACCAAACAGCAAGTACACGCACTTGCACCCCACCTGTGCCAGTCCTTGCAGAAGTTCGGGTGACCGGTCATGTTGCTGCAATCCGGGGCGGGGGCGGGGGGCGGGGCGGGGGCGGGGGGAGGGTGGGCCAAGGATCAGCGGCCGGGCGGCTGGTGCCACGGGTTAAGGGCTATCGTAGCTACGGGGCGCAGCCGACCGGTGGGGCCCTGGCCACGTGCCATGGTCGTGGTCGTAGTCGTGGTCGTAGTCTCCCCGCCCGCCCGCCCCGGCCGCCCGACAAACGCCACGGCGCCGTGCGGTACATGCGTGGCGGCCGCGGCCGGCCTCCCCTGGTTTCGATCCGGCAACCCACATGACCCGCATCTTGGTCATCATGAGCCAGGTGCTGGGAATGGGCCCGTCGATCTCGCCCGCGCCAGTCTCGTCGCTCAGGTCCCTGCAGACGGCCGCCCGGCCATGCGTCAGGCGCGGCGGGTCGGGGGTGGGGGTGGGGGGCGCAACGAGTGGGTTTTACTACGGTAACCCGGGCGACCCGCGAATGGTAACCGCTGGCCGCCGATGGACTGGCCACTTCGTCGACCGCTTGCCGGACCCTCTACTTATCGTCAGGTAACTATTCTGGTAACACACCGGGAGGGCCCGTCTGCTCGTATACCTCGCCCGCCATGCCTTGCACTCGGGCGCCCTGCTGGAAACATCACACCCTCGGGTGTGTATGTCCGTAGAGGCTGCCTTCCCCGTTTCTGGTTCCCTTTTTTACGGTACACGCCCGCTCGGGGTACAGGCACATGGGTGTGTGTGGGGGGGGAGGAGTGCAGCACGCGCGGACTCGGGCAAGGCCGGGCGGCGTGGCGATTGGAAGTGGGCATTGGAGAGCTACTCCGGCGGGACCGCGGGCTTCCGCCAGAGGCGTGGTAGGGGCGGCTGCGCTGCGGCCCCGGGGGCTGCCCGCTGGCCGCAGCCGAGGCCAGCCAAAGCAGGGCATGATCCCGCTGCGGCACATGCGCCCGCCCGCATCACCAGCCCCTCCCTACCTCCCTCCCCCACCCCGGCTGCTCGTCAAACCCCCCTCCCCGCCCCTTCCCGCTCCTCCACCTGTCGAGCACCACCCAGGTCCGTTCGCAGCCCCGTCGCCCGCTGGTCCCCAACGGACCCGCTGCTCCCCCGTCGCAGCCTCCCCCCTGGCCCAACTCACAGGTACTCCAGGCTCTCAAACAGCGCCCATTCCGCCGGCAACTGCCCCTTGATCAGCGGCTTGCTGGCCCAGTACGAGGATGCGTGCCGCCCGTCGGCGGTGCGCTTGATGGTCAGGCGCTTGAGCGTGTCGGGCAGGAACTGGCGGGCCGAGATCGGGTCCGGCGCGGGCGGTATCCAGCCCACCGGCTTGGTCTGGTTGCCGTACGCCACCATCTCGGTTGCCGTACGCAGCATGTTGTTCCACTGGAGGCGCGCGCGGGAGGTCCACCTGAGCCAGGCGGGTGTGGGGCGGTTGGGTGGGTGTCGGTTGGCGGGTGTGGGCGGGTGGGTGCCGTTGTGCGGTGGGCGTTGGCGCGGGCGTGGGTTCGAGGCGGGCGTGGGAGGGCCACGCGGGCGGGTGCGAGTGCGGGTATGTGTGGGGGGCGGGTGTGGGGCGGGTGCGGTCACCTGGGTAGGCGCGGTATCAGGGCGGGCATGGGCGGACTTGCGCGTATTGCAGCACTGGTGCACTGTTACACTGGGTGCGGTGTGGGTGCGGTGTGGGTGCGGTGTGGGTGTGGTGTGGGCCGTCGCAGGCGGCGTCTGCGGGAACACCCTTACCCCCCCCCCAAGACCCCCTCCGACCGCCGAGCAACCACCCCAGCACAACAGCGCAGCCAACGGCAGCCGGACGGACCGGCCGCAGCCGCCGCGCGACAACGCACCGCATGGCGTTGAGCTCCTGGAAGGGCGCAAACTTGCACACGTCCATCGCGTGGTTCCGGAGCGCCAGGCGACCGTTGAGGCTGGCCAGGCTGGCAACCACCTTGGCGCGCACGATGTTGTACGCTGCGGTACGGGCGCGGGGCGGGGCGCTTCACGACACCAGGAAGGGCCGAGGCGAGGGGTCGCCCGCACGGGGGGCCGCCCGCGGCCAAAAGCCCGACAGTCCGGACGGACTAATAAACCGCGCTCGTGTGAAGCCATGCGCCCCCGGCCCGACTGCCTGACTCCCCGGCTCCACGCCTTCCCCGTCTCTCCAGTTCCGGGGCTCCCCGCCTTCCCGACTCAGCCGGCCTTTCCGACGCACATGCAACCCAGGTGAAGTAGTTGATGGGGAACTGGACGCGGGCGACGGGGTCGAAGGGCCACGTCGTGTAGTTCCACCTGCGCGTTCGTGTGTGTTTCCGGGCGGGGTGTGTGTGTTAGTGGTGGTGGTGGCGGGGATGAGTCCGAGAAACAGGGCTCGGCGAGGACGGGCTGGGAGCCAGCAGCGCTTGCTTGGGGACTGTAGCCGTAGCGCGAGGTGGTTGGGCGGGTGGGGCGGCGCGGCGCGGCAGCGATGCAATGGGCAAAGCAAAGTCCCTGGTGGGCCCTTCTTGCGCCCCTTCGCCGGGCGGCCCCGCGCGACGGACCAGCACGGGCACGCCACGGCCATCCCCCCCCGCTCCTGCGGGCCCCGAGCACCCACACTATACCCGGACGCTCCCCAGGAGGCAGCGCAGGCGGGAGCGCAAGCGGCAGAGCGGACACGAAGCTGGAGCTGCGCCGGGAGCTGCGCCGGAGCTGCTGCTGTGCGGCTGGCGCGCCCCAGCGCAGCCAGCCGGCGCGGGCAGGTCGGACGGCAGCACGCAGTGCCCTTCACTTGCCGTGTCCCACAGCAAGCCGCATTGCACGTCCGGGAGCGGGCGCATCCCACCGGAAGGACGCCACCCCCACCCCCCACCCCCAGGCGCATTGCACGGCAGCACTCCCAGGGACCGACCGCCGTACATGGCCGTGGCGCAGCCGGCTGGCCGCAGCCAGATGAAACTGCTTCTCTCGTCCCTGCCAGCACGGCCGGCGCTGCCCCACTCCGCCCCCCCGGCTCCCCCGCCCCCCCCGCCCTACCCGGCCCTCCCCCCCGCCCCGACGGGACGGCGGGCCAAGGACCCCGCCCCGACTCCACCCGGCCTGCGTGGGCGCCCAGCCCGTGGGTCCACGCACGGACACGGCGGCACACGCAACCCACCCCCATCCCCCACCCCCCACCCGCCAGACTTACAGGTCAAACTCAACACCGTCGTACACCCGATCCGGGTACACGGCGTATTGGAAGTGCTCCGGACGGAAATACACGTCCTCGAAGTAGCTGCGGCGCGCAAGGACATCGGCATCGGGGGGTTGGGGTCGGGGGAGGGGGGGTGGGCGGGGACGGGGCGGGGGGGGGGGTAAGGGCGAGCCCCCCATGCCCGGGAGCGGGCGACGGGCGTGCTTGGCGCCGGCGGCCCACCCGGAGGCTGCGCGCGCACATTTGCGCTCACGGCAGGGAGTATGAGGGCGCTGCCCGACGGGCAGCTACCGGCGGTCCCCGAGGCGGGCGCGCCTTGACTGCGCGCCTCGTTGCCCGTCGTGGGCGGCACCATGCCACGCGCACCACGGCCCGCCTCGGGACCGGCCTGGCGCCCTGAGGGCCCGGGAGCCCGGCGGCGGGCCCGCGCCCGGCTGCATCGGCGGCCCCATCGAGGAGGCCAGCGCGTTCGGGCCCAGCCGGGCAGAGCAAAGCTCTTCGGGTCCCCGCGTGTCGGGGTGGGGGACATGCGTGCATACCGTGGGGGTCTATGTGTGGGCAGCATGGCGAGGCAACCTCGTTACGGGAGTCCCAAGGGTGCAGGGCCTACCGCCGCGCTCCTAGCCCTCAGCGAAACGTTTCGTGGGACGAGGAGCTGGGCCGCGAGGCAGCCCCCGCGCTGCGCCCCGATCGCTCGCCTTAGCATGCCGCACCTAGTAAACCAGCAGCGCACAGGCGGGACAACGCCGGCCGCCCTCCCCCACCCGCGGCACCCCCTTTCTGTGCAGGTTTTTCTGCTCTTGACACCCTCCCGCGGCGGCGCTTAGCCCGGCAAGCGAGCGCGTTGCTGCGCGCCCCACACCCGCACCCCACACCCGCACCCGGCGGTGCCAAGTCCCACCCCGCATGTTCGGATGCAGCCACTCCGCCCCCGGACGCAATGCACGGTGTGAGCGGGCCACGGCACTGGCGCGGCGTGGCGCGGCTCGCATCTCCTCCAGCGGAAGGCACGCGAGCCCCGCAGTCCCCGAACTGAATCAAATGGCGCGTGGGCCCCGCAGTCCCCAAACTGAACAACGCCCCACTTACATCTCCTCCAGCGGAAGGCAAGCGAGCTCGTCCACGAGACTGAACTCTGGCGGCGCTGTCACATTTATGGCAGGGTGGTGCCACACGGGGGTGTGCCGCAGCGAGCTGAGGGCGGAGTGGGGAGGGGGTAAGGGGGGAGGTCGCGTGAGGGAGATGGGCGGGTGTGCGGTCGGGGCGGGGCGGGGCTGCATGTGCGCTCGTCTTGTCTCGTGAGCGTGGTTGTCAGCGGCTCAGCGGCGGCCTGGCGCGCGAGCCCAACCACCGCTGGGTCCGATCCGTCACGGCAGTCGCGTGTAACGACTGCCGGTAGGCCCGTCCGAGGGCGTTGCCCCGGGCGCCCACACACACACAACCGGCATACATAACACAAACACAACTGGCCACTTTCGCGCTTACGCCGGTCAACACAACCGGCTGGACAACCCAGAAGCCAATGTAGGGCCTGAGCTCCAAACCCTCTGCAGCGTGCAGATGCGTGCTGGGGAGTGTAAAGGATGTGCTCAGGGCATGCGAGCAGGGCAAAGCAGGCGCGCAGCCGCAGTGGTGTGTGTTACGGATGCTAGACAGAATGCTGAATGCAGTGGGGTGCGCGTCATGTATGCGGAACAGTGGTGCGCGCGCGCGTGTGTGTGTGTGTTGAAAAGGAACAACGCATACGACGAGCGTAAGTGTGTGTGTGTGTGTGCGTGCGCCCGTGCGCTGCGCTGTACCAAGGGGCGCACACAGCTCCTCACCCCACCACTCCCCCGCGCACTGACGTACTCACAGCCGAGTGACGGCGTTGCGCGTGGTGTTGGACGTCAGCTTCACGGCGCCGTAGTGCATCACGCGCGCCGCCGTGTCGTTGCGGTAGCGTGTGCCGCTCACGGCGTACGTCGGCGTGGCGATCCGCGAGCACGCCACCGACAGGTACGGGTCGTCCTTGCCGCCGGGCGGAGACGCGCCGCGTGCGCTGTAGGCGTTGAAGTCGCACACACTGGGCCGGGCGGCGCCGTCACTCCTGCAGGCAGGCAGACGGGGTCGAGCCAGGGGGGTAGTGGGTTTGGAAGGCATTCTCGGTAGAGAAGCCTGGGGGCGCACGTCTGTCCCGAGGTAGGCAACTGGGGGCTGAGAGGCCGAGAGCTGGGCGCTGGCGCCATCCCTCCCTGTGGGTCCTGTGCATGCATGGACCACGAGGCCGGTGTTTTGAGCGGGCTGAGAAGTCCGGACCGGCTATCCTTGCAGTCTGGACCGACACCCAAGCCCGATCGCGAAAGCCCGCCTAACCCGAAGAGCGAAAGGAGCAGAAGGTGATAGCCTACGGGGGAGCCCGTGTCCCGCCCGCCCACAAAAAAGTCGCAGAAAGAGTCGCCGAGCCAGGGGGGGGGCATCGCGGGTGCGTCGGTGCTCGGCGTATGGGGTGTGTGTGGGGGGGGGGAGAAAGGGCGGGTGCCGCGATGAGCTGGCGGGAGGTGGGGGGCGATGGAGGGGCGGCGGTGTCAAGGCACCGACGGACAAGGCGGCGACGGACAAGGGTTATGCCGCCTGCGGCGCCAGTGGCTACGCTTGTGGTGCGTGGCTGCGGGCGCGCCAGCCTTTCATGCTACATTATGACCCGTCAAAAGCGGGGCGGGCGCTCGCACACCGGCGGGCGCGAGACCTTGCGGCTCGGGCCCGGCAGCAGGGGGCGGCCGGATGCGTTCCTCACCATGCCGGGTATGTGCTGCACCAGCCGGGCTGCGCGGAGCTGGGCGGGTGCGCGGAGCTGTAGGACTGGTCCAGCAGGCTCAGCGCGCAGCACGTGGTGTTGGCGTCGCTGAGGGCGGGCCCTGCGGGGGGGGGATCGAGCGCGGGCGCACAGCGAGGGGCGGTTGGCACGGGTTACGTTGGGTGGGGGGGGGGGGTCGCGAGGCATCGCATCCCCCGATGCCGACGCTGCTTGCTCGCTCGTGCGCGCCGGCGCGGCCGCGCCGTACAGTACCGTACCGTACAGAACGGCACCGCAGCATTCTGCATTGCTGAACAAGCCGAACAGGCGAGAACGCGAGTCTGCCCACCCGAGAGCCGCTTCGCCACAACCGTTGCGCTGAAGCGAGAAGAAAGTAAACAGGGGAGGTCACCGCTCTATGACCATGCACACCCGAAGGGTGCGACGTTGCCCAGTACGGGGAGGGCGCAAGGGTACAAGGCGTGGCGAGCAGACGGACCCTCTCGGTGTGGGGCAGCGGCGAGGGTACCGACAGTGGCTGAAGCGATCATGGCGCATTGGGCCCCTCCCGCGAGCGATGGGGAACACGATACGTATCAGTCACTGCAGTAACGGGCGGCAATCATAGTCCATGAAGCTGCGATCATAGTCCCTCACCCCGCCCGAGCAATAGCGCACCTTCGCCTTTGGCTCCTCAGGGTTCGGCGGGCGTGAACGCTGTGTCGCTGTGTTTGTCTTCCTGCAGCCCGCCCGTCACTTTACCCCCTCCACACTCGCCCGGGCTGTGAGAGGGCCCCCCCTCCCGCTCAACTGCCCTTGAGCGCGCCTACCTCCGGGCTCGCAGTACGTCTGCGTCTCACAGTCTGGAGCGCACTCCTGTGCAGACGCATAGTACTGGGCGCTGCAGCGGCTGACGCAGCGCCAAGGCGCCGTGCCAAAGCCCATCCGTGTGGCAACTTCTGGCCGGCTCCAGAAGCTTGTGTTGCCGCTGAGGATGAACTTGAGCAGGCCCTTGTCTGCGCGCAGGGGCAGCAGGCATGCCGAACCGAGAGCAAAAGTAACGATCACGAGGGTACTCCAACACGAGTGTAAGATTGCAGTACATGTACATAAGACGTGCATGTGCGTGCTGCAGAGCTTGCGAGACGTACGGCGGGCTAATGCCGAGAGGCAGGATGAAACAGGAGCAGGGCAGGCAGCGTACGGTTGGCGCATGACCCCGTGTTATGCGCCGGCTGGTACCAGCACCCGTTGCGACCCCACAAAGATCGTACGTTGCTCGTTCATGTCGTCTACGGCGCTCCACGGCCCGTACGGCGACGGAGGCGGGGCGGATCCCACGCTCTGGCCCCATACCATGCGGGAGCATACCGCCAAGCAGCAGCATATGATCAGCACGGCAAGGCTGTGTCGACCTTGTCCACGGCGCTGATGAAACAGCTGGCCAGCCGGCGCCATGCCGGCCGGCGTCAGGCTGCTATGCGCAGCCAGCTACCCGTTACAGTTATATGGCCTTTTCTAGTTATTAATCGGTCGCCAGCGTGCAGCAGCTTGTTGTCTGAGGCCAACCTGCGCAGCAGGAATGGCGACCAGGTGATTACCAAGCAAGGGGTTGCCATCCTAAAGCCATTAGAAGCTTACGATCAGCGCTGAACATACCGCTATCAGAAATTTCACACGACGCTCTTAGTACGCTGTGCAAGGTTCGCTGACGTTTGCAATCCGATGGACCGCGACGACCGGCTTCGACATCAGCACGAACGGCAGATTTAACAAATAAATGCGCACGTTAAACAGTCCCCTTCACGGTAGCAAAGCTTCGGGCGCTGTTTAGAGTCAGTGGTGTACTAAGCAAGGTCCTCTTTTTACCGGTTTCCAATGTGGAAACGCTAATATACCAAAGAACATGTAATTTGTTTTGTCCAAATGCATGAACGGCGTGACATGGTGGACCATACCGTTTTTGGCGCGCTGACTGCTAGAATACCCGAGACAGTGTCGCTTGGAGGGGGTTTGCCGACAGCCTATTTTTTGCAGCTTCAGCCATGACGAATTTTTAAGAATTACCTCGGATACATATTCAACGTTACAGGGAAGCGAGAAGCGCGAGCTCGACGCAGCCATGCTGACGCGAAGTAGCAGGGCACAGTACACGTAACAGCGATCAAGCTGTTGAGGATATAGAAGGGAGGGCTATTAAATTAGGAGACGCTGCCAGACGCTCATTTCAGAGTTGCTATGAAAGGTGACACCAGGTTCACACACATGCCCACCAGACCTCTCTGCCTCTGGGGTCCAAGTCCAGCAATCCCATACCATCACCTCCACATCAGCGACTTGCACTCCGGCCCAGTATTTTGCATCGCTGCTGTCCGGCTTGCGTTGGTGGTTTTTTTCCATCCGTTTCCATCACTCGTCTGCGCCCGCTGCGGCCGCCCCTGGAATGCCAACTGCCTGCGACCTGACACGAACGGCAGAGCCATCCCAGTAGAAGGAGCTGTAGTGCTCGCTACCCGGACACCGCTCCTGTTGGGTTCAGGGGGCGGGTGCGGGGGCCCGGGGCCGCAAAAGTCAGCTGCTGTCAGGCGGTTCCCGCATCCCGCAATACGCCCTTCCCCCCGTGAGCATGGTGAAGGCCGCGGCCCGGCACGTCCCGCGTCGTACGGCCATCGAAAATACATGCCCCCTGGCTCGCAAGAATCTGGGCTGCCGCGACACCCCTTCACGCACTCTTTGCGTGAGTCACGCAAAGAGCCGCGATGAAGCCGCCCATCCTCCTCCCGAGACACACACCCGCACAACCGCCCAACGCCGTGGCAAACACGGCCTCTGCTGCTGGTCTGCTGGCCTGCTGGCCAGGCACGCTAACGGAATCCACCTGCCAAAACCAACCCCACTGACCCAACCGCCCCACAAGACCAGAACCCTGCTGAGGGCCCCGACCCCTGCGCCACCCCACAAGACGATTCCGCTACGGGTTACGGGTTACGTTGCGGGTTACAGGGCCCCGTCAAAGCCTGTGCGGCCATAGGTAGATTGCAAGCAGGATGTAAGGACGCCTTGAGCCGCAGAGGCATGCCACCCCCCACAGCGACCCCACCACCCCGCCCCGCCAGGCGCCAGCACTCGGACACCCCACCCCGCGTCCCCACCTCGAAAGCTGGCGCCCTCCCCAGAGCCAGCTGCGCGGCGGCGATGCAGATGGTGGCGGTGAGGCCCCACACCTCAAATTCCTTCAGAGGAGACCGGCGGGACGGGCGGGCGGGCGGGCGTGGCAACAGCACGGGCGTGGGGTGGGGTGGGGTATGCGGATCATCGCCAGCTCTGCAGCGCGCGCACTGCCCGACTCGCTGGCTCCCAGCCCGCGCCGCCTCCTGGCACACCTTTGGTGCGGCACGCTGTCCTGCGCGCCCGGGCGTGGGCTCGGGGCGGAAGAGGCGCGGCGCAGGGCGGCAGCCCCTGCACCCCGCGCCCCCGAAACCCCCATCCGCACAGACCCACACCCGGATGCGTCGTTTCATTTCAACACCCCCCCTCCCCGTATTTCCCATTCCGTATTACCCCCCCCCTCCCCGCGCTCGGCAGCAAGGGTCTGGCGCAGCCGTTGCGCGGGCCTGCGCCGCTGCTGCAGGGTCAGGGTCAGTCCGGGCGCGCGCCGACGCAGCGCCAGGCGACACAGCGCCGGCCAGTGCCCCCGTTCTGCAGTGCAGCGCGCCCTTCGCCCTGCAGCAGCAGATCTCGGGGGTCTGGGAGCCGCACGCGATGATTAGGGTAGGGCGCGCGTCGTCGCCGCGGCGCCGTTGCCGCCCAAGCCCCCGCCGGCGCCGCCGCAATCGCGCCCGCCAGCCCCCCGTGTTGCGCACTTACCCCGTACAGGAAGTGGTGGATCCTGTAGGTGTGCTCCCCCCAGCGGATGTCCCGAGACTCGTGCCGCGCGGAGGCATACGCGCAGTCCGCGCCGATCCCGGCCTGACCACCGGCGGAGCCGCCGCCGCCGCCGCCTGTGGCTGAGGCGCCACTCGCGTCGACGCGCCACACGAGCGGCTCGGCGTGCTGGCGGCTGCCCTCCTCCGCCTCCGCCCCCGCCCCGGCCCCCGCCTCCGGCTCCACCGTTCGGCGCCGAGTGCGGCGCCCCAGCTGCGCGCCCGCCTCCGCTTCTGCATCCGCATCCGCCGCTGCCTCCGCCGCTGCCGCCGGCGCCTTCCCAGGGCCCGAGTCGTCGTCGCCGGCGGCGGGGCTGCCGCTGCCGCTACTGCCGACCCGTGGGTCGCCCAGCTGCCCCAGGAAGACGGCCAGGGGAACGGTGAAGGCCGCCGCCACCTCGGCCGGGTTGGGCGAGGGGACGGCGTCGGGCGACAGGAGCGCCAGCACGGGCGTGACGCTGAGGTGGTGCTTTGACAGCACGGGCGGCAGGCGGCCGAGCACCGTGACGCGCGACGGGTCAAGCCCCAGCTGTGCAGCCGACGGCCATGGCGGTTGGCAGTTACGACGGTTGGTGGTTGTGGCGAATGCGATTTCGATGTCCGGTGACGGTCGGCGGTTGGCGGCCGGGGATTTGGGGCGCGAGGGCCGGGGGGGCGGGCGGGCGCGTGGGCAGGGGGCGCGGGCGGGGGAGGCGGGGGTGGGGCTGGGGGGAGGCGAGGCGGCACGGAGGGCTGGCGAGGGGTGGGACTGGGGGCGTCAGCCAAAGGCGGGGCGCCACGGAGGGGAGGTCCACAGAGCCCGCTCCGCCGCTGGCGCCCCCCCCCTCTTCGTAGCAGACACCACCCCCTGAAACGGCCGCCGGCCGCCGGCACGCGCGCCGCCCCCTCCCTCCCTCGCCTCTCCCTCGCCGTCTTCCTCGCGGTCGCCGCCGCTGCCCCTCCCCGTGGCGCCCACCTTCCCGGCCTCTCCGTACAGCGCATCCTCTCAGCGGCGCACCCCCCCACACACACCACCACACACCACCACCACCTCACAGACGCAGACACGCACACCCAAACCCGCGCCCTGCCCCCTTCTCCCCCGCACCTCCTCGTGCGCCTCCCGGAGCGCCGTCGCAGCGTCGTCGGGGTCCCCCTCGTCTCGCTTGCCTGCTCTCGGGGGCGCGGGACGAGGACGCGGGTGCAGGGGGGGGGGCCGAGCTGGGTCGCACACGCAACGGCGGTACGGGCTGACCAGCCGCGTGCAATGGTGGGCGTCGGCGCCCCGGGGGG
>LSYV01000320.1:11053-21135 GCA_001584585.1 Gonium pectorale | reverse complement strand
CCCGCCACCCCGGCCCACCGCGGCCCCGACCGGTAAGGTGGCCCCGAACGAGCCCCGATGTCTTGCCCCAAGGGGCACCGGGACCGGGTCGTCGTGGCCGGCTCGGGCTTTGACGGCGCCGCTTACGCCTGGCTGGGGTAGCGGAGCGGCCACACCGCCATGGTCTGGCGGCGGCGGCCCACATATCTCAGGTGGGAGGGGGGCGGCGGGGCGGGGCGGGGCGGTCCCCTAACCCTTGCGCGCTACGGCACGGAAGCGCACGGACGCGCGTGCCCCGCTGCAGGTGGCGGGAGGCGCCGCGAGTTGCCAGCGGCAGGGCCGTGGGGGCGGTGGACGCGGAGCCGGTACACGGTGCGGGTGCGGTGCAGCGCGCTTGGGTGGGCGTGGGGCTGGGAGGCGGAGGAGGCGGGGGAGGGCGGAGCCGGCGGCTGGTAGGTTCCCAGCGCAGGAGATATGCGCGGCAGGGCGTTGGGTGGGACGGCGCGGAGCGAAGCGGCTGGCTGGGAAGCCGAGCGAGCGGGCGCCAGGAGCCCAGTTCGTCCGGTGCTACCCGTTGGGGGGGGGGGCCGCGCGCGTAACCTGGGCCACATGTCCGCGGCCGGCGTCGCACCTTGCCGGCGCCAATGACGAACTCCAGCGGCTCCCGGCCGCGCGACGAATCAAAGATCGACCCATCATCGAGGGTGCCGGTGTAGTGGACGTGCACGTAGTCGCCGGGCTTGGCTGCGGCCTTTGCGACCACAGGTGCGCGGCCGCTGGACGCGCAGCGCCTGCGCAGCAGGTCGTAAACGGCGGGAGCGTGCACTTGATATAAGTTAAATGCATTCTTCGTGTGGTGCCATTGCGGTATGTTCGCAGCCGAATGTCGGAGCGGAGATCAGTCCTGACCTGGCGCTTCGCCAGAGCGGACGGCAGGAGGCAGATAGCCGCGACGTGAGCATTGCCATGGTCACGCAAGGTGAGGGCGCGTGGCGGGGGGCGCTGGCTGTCATCTGGGCTTTGGCTGTGATAACCACCAACCGACACTCACGACCGGGCTCAGACACTTAACCTCATCCAAGTCCTTCTCTTGCATACCCAACCCTATTCAAATTCATGTATTGCATCTTGAATCGCATCCGTGTCATTCCAGCGTTGGCAACGTTGGCAACCCTTCCCTCGTCCTCAGCGCTATTAAGACAAAAGGAATCGTCCTCACAAGTCGTTGGTTAGATCACAAAGTTCCTAATGGCGATAAAAATGGAGTGGGAACAGGCGCAAGCAAAAGGAAACCGGCTCAGGCAAAGGGAGACCGACAGAATTGAAATTCTGGTCCAAACTAGAAAGATTGCCGCCAGCAATGGTTCTTGGTTGAGCCCTTGGGCCTCCAGCTGCACATTTGTACGCGTACGTACCATTTCACGGCTCGTCCATGGCTCCTCCAGTGTCCAAGGGGCATGAAGGGGCAATGGCTGGCGTCATGGCACACATTTGAAATGTTATCTCGGCTAATGCAATATACTGTATGAATCTGTGAACGCCCACTGTTTTCACTGCGCACCTGTTCTCGCAACTCACGCGTGTATGTAGCGACTTAATCTTGACACAGAGTCTTCCTAAAGAACTATGCAAGGGTGTTTGGCAGCGCCGTTATCGCGGTAGTTACCGACCAGGGGCACGCCTCGGGCGCCAGGCTGGTATCCAGCTTGCCCCAGCGGCATGGCAAGGAGACGTGGCTGGGCACAGGAATCGAGAGCCTAGCAGACGCGCGTAACTTGGACGAGTCGGGTCGTGTCGCAGCGCTGTCACGGTCGAAACTGCGTAGATGAACACGCCAGTGGAAGCAGCTTTGGCAGCAGCGGTAAGCTGTGCAGTCACCGGGGCCCTGGCGTCACTATCCCTGTTGCCGCCCCTCCTCTGCGCGCGCTTGGAGCTCTGCTGCCCGAGCT
Organism: Gonium pectorale; assembly: GCA_001584585.1. NCBI lineage: Eukaryota > Viridiplantae > Chlorophyta > Chlorophyceae > Chlamydomonadales > Volvocaceae > Gonium > Gonium pectorale. The sequence goes on along the minus strand of LSYV01000320.1, from coordinate 19,207 downwards.
TCTGCTGCAGCGAATCTCATCAACAGGGAGTATGTCTCATCCCTGTTCCTCGTCGATGAGTACCGACCCTGGCAGCAAACTGCAAACACCCTTCGTTGACTGCAGGCACACCTGTACCGTGAAACATCCCGAGCGATCTTCAACGGTCTACAGGCGCATTTCAACGACCCGCGTTTCAGCGACATTGTCCTCGTCCGCCCAGACGGGCGACCCCTTCATGTGCACCAGGTCGTGCTGGCCAGCTGCTCTCGCAAGTTTGCCAGCGTGCTTGCGCAGGGTGAGCGCCTCGGGGCCTCGGGGGTTCGGGGGAGCGGGCCTGCAGCTCAAGTCGCCTGCATGGTTTGGTTTTTCCAACCGTTTCTGGTCGCCACGCAGTCCCTGCATAACAGGAGCGAGGGTGGAGCAGAGATGAGGACCGCACTCGCATACACTCTAAAACCTCCTGGTGGGCCGCCCTCCAAGTCCACAGCGCGTGTCCCACGTCCCCCAACCCAGGCGATGCAACCGGGAAGGAGCTGCCCATCCAGGGCGTGGACAGCGAGGCGCTCGAGTCCGTGGTCCGCTTCTTCTACTGTGGCGAATGCCTGCTCTCGACCGCAACCGTGGTGCCCATCCATGACGTGTGCCTCAAGCTGGAGGTGCCGGGCCTGGGCGCCGGGTGCGAGGCGTACGTGCAGCAGAGCCTCAACCCAGCCACCTGCATGACGTACCTGGGCGCGGCCGTGCGGCTGCTGCTGGAGCCCACCATCAAGCTCTGCCTCAGCTACGCCACGTCAAGGTCCGTGCGGCGCGGCGCGCCTGGTCAGGCGCCCCCGCAAACGGGGATCCATCTGGGGGTCGGGCCACATCAGGGATTCGGCGGCATCAGCGAAGGGGTTAAGAGTTGCGGATCGGCAGGTGGTCGACCCTTCCCTACGACATACCCTCCTGGGCACGGGTCTTGATCTGGGCCCAAACCTCCGAACCTCTCTACCAACCGCCGCACCCGCGTGCCTGCCTGCCCCCGCCCCGCCGTGCAGCGGCCACGACCAGCGACACTGTTACTCCAACCGTTATGACCCCGACCCGCACAGGTTCGAGGACGTCATCGCTGCGCCCGGCTTCCAGTCCCTCAGCCCGGAGGCCGTGCGTCTGCTGCTGACCCACATGCGCGGCGGCGCCAGCGACATCAGCCTGGCGCGTGCGCTGGCGCGCTGGGCGGTCCGCAAGCCGGAGCACCTGCCGGACTGCGAGGCCATGTTCCAGGAGCTCAACATCACCGCCACGGCCCTGCTGCAGCTGCTGCAGCTGCCGGACTTTGTGCAGGCGCTGCAGCACGGGCCCGGGTTGGGCGGGCGGCTGGGGCCCGCCGGCGAGGCCGCGGCAGCCGCAGCAGCGTTGGGGCCGCTGGAGCGGCTGCTGGGAGGAGCAGCCGCCGGCGGGCTCTTGCCAGCGGCAGACGCGGGGGCGCTTCTTCACTTCATCGAGGGCAATGACCGGCCGGGTTCAAACCCGCGCGCGCTGGCGCTGCTTCTGCAGCAACACCAGCAGCAGCACCAGCAGCAGCCCTCCTCCAGCGGCTCGGGCGCGGCGCCGGACGGCAACTCGCCCTTGGAGGACGGGCCAGGCCAAACATCCCCGCGGCACCCGGAGCGCACGGACTCGGGCAGCAGGGGCGGCATAGCGCGGCTGGTGCGGGCGGCCGAGGCCCTGGGCCGGGCGGGCGGCAGCAGCAGCCGCAGCGCTGGGGCGTGGGCTGATCGGGACGATGCTGGGCAGGAGCCCTGGGAAGGGGCGGAGCCACGCAGGCGCGCGCTGCTCACAGCGGGGTCTGCGACCCTCGCCGAGGAGCAGCCGGGCCGGGCAGCGGGCCGGGCGGGCGGCGCCCTGGAAACGGGCGGCGATGGGCTCGTGGCCGTTCGGCTGGCGGCGCTGGAGGACGCAGGGCTGACGCTAAACCTGCTGCCGACGGGCGCCCTGGTTGCCAGCGGCGGCCCGCTCGGCAAGCAGCAGCTGCCGCTGCAGCTCGCGCCGTCGGGCAGCGGGCCCAACGCGCCGCTGCTGGCCCTGCTGCCGGCGTCGGTGCTGCTGGACCTCCAGGACGCCCGGGTGGCGCCCGGGCGGGAGCAGCGGGCACTCGAGGGGCTCCCCGGGGAGGCCCCAGGCCAGCGGCCGCTGCTCCCGCCACGGACCGCCTCTGTCACCGGCGGCGGCAGAGAGGCTGCCGAGGGCGATCAGGGCAGCGGCGAGGGCTTTCCGGACGACAGCCCTCCTCCACCACCGCTGCCACCGCAACAGCAGCAACTCGGGGCAGCCGTCCAGCAGCTGCACGGTCTGCTGCCCCCGCGCTTCGCCACCACCGGGAAACCCACATCTGCCTCTGCGGGCTCGCTGCCGCCCCCCTCCGCCGCCGCCGCCGCCGCTGCATCTCTTGCCGTGCCCCCCAGCGCCGCGCAGCGGAGCGCGTCGCTGCCTCGCGCCTCCGGCCAGCTCGGCAGCCAGGGGGCCCCGCTCTCAGCACCCGGTGGCATTGGGGGTGGTGGCGGTGGTGCGGCCGGGCTGCCCCTCTCTCTCCTCCCGGCATCCGCCTCGGACCGCAGCCCCACCCGGTGGACCAAAGCAACCAGCGGCCCCGCATCGGCAGCCAGCCTGCCACTGGGCGGCTCGGGCGTCCTGCTCGCCCTCCCGACCCCGCGCTCCCCACACCTGGATGGGGCCTCGGCGCCTGGCGGCAGCAGCGCCGGCGGTGGCGGCGGCGGCGGCCCCAAGCGCCGGCGCGTGTCGCCCGACGAAGACGACCCGGACCACGTTGAGGACGGCGGCAACGCCCGAGGCGGCCGGTTTGGCCGAGGTCCTGGCCAGGGCTCAGGGACGCCTGCGGCCGGGGGCAAGGTGAGCGGGGGAGCGAGGTGGGGGAAAGGGTTTGGGAGGCCTGTCTGGAAACGGGCCGTGAAGCGGCTCTTACTGCGGGGGTAGGGGTAGACATTGAATGCACATCCGGCAGTTGGGCATGTATGAAGTGCGAGGATCGCCGGTGGGGTGGTAGGGGCCGCAGGCGCGGATCTCGCGGATGCATATTACAGTGCAGCAAGCAGCGCGGGCGATACCATATGCGCACTTGCAATGAAAGAAGCCGTCCTCGTGCTCTGTTCTCGTGACGCAGTGGGCGGGGGCGCCCCGACCGGCTTGGCCTGGTCCTCTAGCCCGCCGGTCGCTAACCGCCCAGCCCTCCGCGTTGGGGCGTCGGCACCCACATCTGCCGTCTGTTGCTGCTGCGGGATGTTTGGCGCCTGCCCTCGGGCCTTTCTGTCGGCGCGTTTGCAAAAGGAAAAGTAATCCGGACCCGGGACCCGGGACCTACGCGCGCAGCTCGCGGCCCAGCTCTGAGGGCTGCCAGTGAAAGTAGTCATGGTGATGGGCCAGCCAGGAGGGAGGTTTGCGGTAGGCTCGTTTCCGGTTGCCGAGTTGACCCAGCCGGTTCCCAGGAGGGCTCCTCTGAGCTGAACTGCACCGCTGACGCCGCGTCATTCATCGCACAGTCTGTGTAGATCACTCTGACAGAACCGTTGAAAGAAAGTGCCAGGCGTCAGGAGAACGCGGTGCGTTGCGACTCCTGCGCGCGAGGGCGGTCCGCTCCGCCGGACTACAGCTCCCCGCACGGCCTGGCTGGGCTGAAGAAGCAGCCCCGTACTGAAAGAGGCGCCGCTCCGCGTGGATCATTTTGCGTCACTCGAATGACGCGTGCCCGGGTCTTCTTCTCGGCTTCACAGCCTGAGGAACTGACTGCGGGCTAGTCACAGCTGTGTAAGACGGGTCTGCAGCTTGCCGGGCTGCCCAGGCGCACAGGTTAATAACGGCGTAGCTGCATCCAGAGGAGGTTTGCGCAGTGTTAAGTGTAATGTTCTTAGTCCAAAACATGAGCGCCTGGCGGGTTTTGCCCGTCGACGATAGCAGCAGCGGCCACAGTTTCTAGTACAGTTTGTAGTACACTTCGCGGGGCCTTTCTTGTGCAGCTATTCTCCATCCCGAAGCAAAAGGCATGCTTGTTTTTTTGCATGTGGCGACTGTGTTACGAAGTACACTTTTGACTTTGTCCTGACGGTCCCAAGACTTGGAAGACTTCACACCGATCTTCCTCCCTCTACATCCATGAATCGTTTCTGGATGTATAAGTTGCAAAGTACAGCGCAGGAAGACCTTTCCGCTCGTCGCCGCCCCGCTTTCTTGTGGGCACTTCTAGTACACTAGTACAGAACAGATTAGTACACAGCTGCCAGACTAGTACAATGCGTAACAGTACTAAGGCCCGCCACTTAGCGGCGTATTAGCTAATACCCTGAAACCCGGTGACCTCGTGACCGGCGCCTGATTTCCCGTCACTGCTTACCGTCCTGCTCCATACCATGGACGCATGCCTCGATCGGCGCTGGTGAATACCGAATTTGCCAGCAGCTTTCACCACGTGCTGGACCCTGCCTGCCATAGTGCGCCCGCCTCCCCCCCGCCCCCCCCCCCCCATCCGAATGCGCCCAAGCGGCCCTGTGCCGCCCGCCCACGTGCTGCCTGCCTGCGCGCGTGTGACTGCTGCTGCGCGCCGGGGCCTGCCTGGCGCCGTATTATTTTACATTTCTCCGATCTTCTGCGTGCCTCTCGCTCCGCGTGGCCGCAGGCCCGCACGCCCGCGCCTTGCATAATACCCCCGCCCCCCGCACCGTTGACCTCGGGACAGACATGCGCCCCCAGGCTTCGCTACTGAGAATGCCTTCCAATCCCACTACCCCCCGCACCGTGATCCCCGGCCACGTCGCCACACCCAGCAGCAGCAGCATGCGCGGGCAGCTCCGTCGGCGCGCCCCTGCCCCTGCCCCTCCCGCGCCCCGAGGCCTGCGCCTACCCCAAAGCTTCCCACGTGTCGATGCATACAATCCCTTGCTTGAACGTGTGGCATGACAGAGAGGAAGGACGCGCGCAGGCACCGAACGAAGGGGGTGTGCGCCGAGGGCGGGCGCTGGTGTGGGCGGGCAGGAGCTGGTTCGCAGTGCCTGCAATGTAGTACTGTAACGCCTTCCCTGGCGCCGTGAGGACGGAAAGCATGCCGCACTGGTGGGCCATTCGTTCCGACGGCGGCGCCCACTGCACGCGCCGCGGATGGATCGAGGGAAAGGAAACACAGGTCTCGCTTCGCCGGGGGCACCTTCTCCGATGCATCCCTGGAGCCAACGATCGCCACCCGCAGGCTCGGCACGCACGCACCGCGCCAGCTTGCTGCCATGCTGACCTCAGGATCGCCCTCCAGCCAGGCATCACGCCACGGCTTCGGGCCAGGGCGTTAGTTCCTCTCCCACGCCTGAAGTCGCCGCACCAACGTGCGCCCGCCGCCCGGCCCATGGCGGTCCCACCGCCCGGCGTTGCTCCCCTCTCCACGTTCCCGCACCTCTCTCCCCCTCCCGCCACGCGCACCGCATCTCCCAGCGCGCGCGGCGCCCTGCCCAGCCCTACCCTGCCCTGCCGTGCCCTGCCCGTCCTCGCGCCGCTCGTTCACGGGCTCAGAGGGGCCCCCGGTTCGTCCGGACACACAGCGCCACCTGCTGAAAGCGCCTTTCGGCAAGTGCAGGAGGTTAGCCACCTGGCATAACGCCAAGGACTTTTGGTCTCTTCGCTACGGTTGCCGTGTGTGTGTTGGAATGGAATGGAAAAGACGCATACGACGAGCGTAAGCGCGAAAGTGATGGTGTCGTTGTCGGACCCAGCTCCAGAGGCAGTCGTGCCTGGTGTGTGTGTGTGTCCTAACTGCACCTGATATGGACTCAGTGGCCCCACCTCCCCCCCTCCCCCTCCCGCCCGTAGGCCCCGCTAATGTGCCACGTGGACGACTGCCAGGTGGACCTGGCGTCGCTCAAGGAGTACCACCAGCGCTTCCGCATCTGCGACTTCCACCTCAAGGCCGAGGTGGTGATGCGCGAGGGCATCCCGCAGCGCTTCTGCCAGCAGTGCGGCCGCTTCCACGTGCTGTCCGAGTTCGACGGCGCCAAGCGTAGCTGCAGGGCCAGGTGCGGCCGGAGCGCGGAATGCGCTGGGGAGGCGGGGTGCGTGGGGGGCAGAGCGGGGGCGATCGGACGGACGCGGGTAGGCGGGGGCCTACGGGAACGTCTTTCCTTGAGGGCCTGTGCCGCTTCGGGGAGTGCGCTCGTGCCGGGTGCGTCCTTCAGCAGCGCAGCGCCCCGTCGCCGCTGTGGCGCGGAAGACGCATCATGCTTGCGCGCACAGTGCGCCCCGCCCGCGCGCCTGGCGGGGTTACCGGTACTCCCCCCGCCCACTCCAGTCCCCCTACCGCTCGGCCCCCTCCACCCCCCCTCACCCCCCTCGCTTTCCCTTCTTCATTACCCCCCACCCCCGACTCCGCCGCCGCAGGCTGATGCGCCACAACGCGCGGCGGCGCAAGCGGGCGGACGCCAAGGAAGCCTCAGGTGAGGCGGGGCCGGGGGCGCCAGGGGTCCAACCCATAGTGGCCCACGCTGGGGCCGAGCTGTACCGCAGCATGTCCGCGCATACCCGCGTGGGCCCCCGTCCTTCGCCGCCGGACCGGGTGCAGCGGTCCCTCCCCTCCCCTCCCTTTCGGGGGCCGGCGAAACGAGGCAAGGACCGGCTTGGCCGCCGGACTAGACTTACGCTGCTGGCGCCCAGCTCGTCGTTGTTCATTCTCCTTTCCCTTCAACTCCCCTTCCCTCCCCTCCCCTCCCCTCCCCTCCCCTTGCCCACGGACTGAGTGATCTCCCTTCCCCTGCCTCCCGGCTTCCGCGCCCCCTCCCGCCGACAGTAAGCAGCTTGCTCCCCTCACATGTAATTCCCAGAGTCCATCCACTGCCCGTCTCCCACCCGTGCAAAGCTTCCTTTGCCTTTGGCCCCCGCCCCCCACCCCCCACCCTCGTTCCCTCTCTTCGCTGCCCCCCTCACCGCCGCAGTGGACTACCTCCTCGACGAGCCACGTAAGCTCTCGGTGAGTCGGCGCGACACGCGGGCGGTGTGGCCGGGAGGGGGGCGCTTGGGCGGCGCTGCGGCTGCTGCTGCTGGTGCCGGTGTCGGTGTGTTCGATACGTTGCTAACATCTGTGCGCGACGGCGTGCTATAGACAGGCTAGCGGGAACGAACAGTGTCGGTGTGGGTGTCTTGCGTATGCGTGACGGAATGCTTGAAGCTGGTCTGGAACGAGGGGAGGGGGGGCTTCGCGCAGGTGTGCGGGCGTGATGTGTGCGGGAGTGGGTTGGGAGGGGAGGGGGGAGTGAGGGCACGGACTGGCAGGCGCGCGCAGCCGCCCGCATGGCTCCCCCCCCCCAGCGTTGAGACCCGCTGCGCAATGTTGCAGAAGCCCCCGTTGGCGCCTCCTCCATTTGCATAAATTGACAAATGCAAGCAGCAGCAGCAGCAGCAGGAGGCATCACCGGCGGGCCCCGCAAGCTTGCCTTTACACTTTGACGCCTGGCATCCCCTTCCCTTGGCACCCCACTGACGCGTCCCCCCCCCCTGCGCTCCCCGTCCCCCGCGACCCGCAGCGCTCCACCAGCGGCCACACCTCGTCCTCGGCTCCGCGGGCCGCCGCGCCCCAGCTGCCCCTCCTGCAGCCGCTGCCCCCACAGCAGCCCCCTCCGCCGCCCCTCGCTCCCCCCAACCAGCTCTTCCTCCAACCGCTGCCAGACCAGCCGTCGTCGCTGTACCTCCCCCTGCAGCAGATGCTCTTCCCGCCGGACGCCGAGGGCCAGCCCATCGTCCCCGGCAGCGGCGGCGGCGGCGGAAGCGCTACAGGGCTGCCGCCGCCGCTGCAGCCGCCGCTGGCGGCGCGGGAGGCGGCCGCCGCCACTGCCGGAGGCGGCGGCAGCGGCGGCGGTGTGCCATCGGCGCCGCTGCTGCGGCTGCAGCAGCAACTGGAGCTGCAGCAGGACCTGCTGCTGCGGCAGCGGGGCCGTGAGACACAGCAGCAGCCGCAGCAGCGACTGGAGCGGGCGCCGTCGCAGCAGCAGGTGCCGCAGCAGCAGCGGCCGCGCCTGGCGGCGGCGGCCGCACCGGGCGGGGGCGAGCTGCGGGCCGGTGACGGCGTGCTGGAGGCGCTCCTGGGCCTCAAGTCAGAGGCGCTGGACTCGGCGGCGGGAGCCGAGGAGGCAGCACAGCCGCTTCCTCAGC
>LSYV01000319.1:0-12893 GCA_001584585.1 Gonium pectorale | reverse complement strand
TTCCCCTCCTCCCACCCGACTCCAGGTGGACCAGGTGCGCACATTTGAGTTCCTGGGATGCGCCTCCGACGGCGACCTCGAGACGCTGCGCGCCATGCTGAACCAGGGCGTCAGCCCCAACGCCGCCGACTACGACGGCCGCACCGGGCTGATGCTTGCGGCGGCGGCGGGCCACGAGGTGGGGTGGGGGCGGAAGTTCGGGGCGGGGCGGTGGTAGTGCGGCGGCCGGGGGCGGGGGTGGGGGCTGCAGGGGCGCGGGCGGTGGTGTGGCCGTGGGCATGAGGCGGGGCGGGCGCGGCGGGTGGGGCGGGGCGGGCGGGATTGGGGACGGGTCGCAGCACGTGTGACGCCGAGACGCGGGGCGGGCACGGGGCGGGCGCGGTGGCGGTGGTGGTCCTGGGGAAGGGGCCTGCGCCGCCGGCTGTGGCTAACGCGAGGGGCGGTTGGGTCAGGCACGCCAGCGAGCGGAGCACCATGCACGGTCATGCACTGCCGGGTGGTACTTCAACGGGGCCGGGTTGTAGAGTGTAATTAGGTTGCTGGGGGCTGCGCTGGCCGCGCTCCCACCGGGACCGTCCTGGGTGGGCCCAGGTGGCCCCGGACGGTCCTGACAGCCCTGCGCCTCCACCGCCCCGACAACCCCGACAGCACCCCCAGACTGCCTCGCGGTTCCTCAGCCATGGCGCCTGATGCCCACAAACTCCCACAAACCCATCCAGACCGCCTCATCGTTTCCCCCCTTTATGGCCGCCTCCCCCCGCCGGTCCTTCCCGCAGGCGGCTGTGCGTCTGCTGCTCGACAGCGGAGCCAAGAGTGATCAGCTCGAGTGGGTTTGCGGGCGGGGGAGGGTTAGGGAAGGGGAGGCCAGAGCATCATCATGGCAGGAAGGGTGGTGCGAGTCCCGGGCGGGACCGGAAGGGGGAGGAGGAGGAGAAGGAGGAGGGAGGGGGAGGAGGAGGAGGAGGAGGCTGGGCGAGGGGAGGGGGGTTACCGGCGGCCCCCCCTCGCCTTTCTGAGGGTGGGGGGTGAGAAGCAGCCGGCGCCCAGGCCTGTGCTGCCCCCAAAGCCAACCGCGTGCGGTGCGCTGCCCGCCGGCCTTCTCCCGCGGCCCTCTCCCCCTCCTCTCCTCCTCCCACCACCTCCGCTTGCCCACGGACTGAGTAACCCCACCACCACCTGCGACGTGTGCGACGATGGGTGGGATTCGACTGGGGCTCCTGTCCGTGAGCGAAGCCCTCCAACCTACTGACCCGGCCCCCTGCTCGCCCCCTTCGCAGTGCCTTCGGCAACTCGGCCATGTGCGAGGCGGTCAAGAACTCGCACGACAACGTGATCGATCTGCTGCTCAGCTACGGAGCAACGTGCGTGCATATATGCGGGCGGGCGGGCGGGCGGGCGCAGGGGAAGGGGTTCGGCTTGGCGCTACTGCTCATACTGCTGTCAAGAACGTGAACACGGTCACATGTTCGATTCGGCTCGCTGGCGTTCTGTGCTCATCGCATTCCTCTCCATTACCCCCGCGACCCGTGTCCCCTTCTTTTTCACCCCTCGACCCGCCGCCGCCCCGCCCGCTGCCGCCCGCCGCAGTCCGGGCAAATTCCCCTTTCAAACTCCCATTTAAAACTCCCCTTTCAAACTCCCCTTGCCCTGCCCATCCATTCCCGGCAGTCTGGCTTACCCAAACTTACCCCGCTGCTCCCGACCCGACCCGCCGCCGCCGCCCGCCGCAGTCTGGGCATGGAGCAGATGGCGGTGGCCAGCACCATGTGCACGGCCGTGTTCGAGGGCGACCTGGTGAAGCTGCGCCGCCTGCTGCGCTCCGGCGCCCCGCCCGACGCGTGCGACTACGACCGCCGCTCCGCCCTGCACATCGCGGGCGCGGAGGGCAACCTGGCGGCGGTCAAGCTGCTGATTGAGGAGGGCGGAGCGGACCCGCACTTTCAGGTACGGGTGGGGGGTGGGGCGGGTGTGTGTGTATGCCTGGTACCGCTGTCCGTGGGCAAGCTGAACGGTCCGGGCTGGGCTTGAGAGGCCGCGCCGGCGGGGAGCGGATGCAGCCCAAAGGCGGTGGGCGTGGGGTGGATGTTGATATGCGTGTGTGTGGACAGTGCCCTGGACCAACACCTGTAAAGTCGGACTCCGGTCCAACCAGCTCCGTGCGCTCAGACCCGGGCCCTGAGACTCCCTCGGCCCCGCTGCAAAAGTCCCTTGCGCCCCCCACCCCTCTTCCTCCTCGCTCCCGTTTCGAGATCCCTTCCCGCCCTCATACACACCGAGCATACCGTTACGCATACCGTTACGCATACCGTTACGCATACCTTCAAGCATACCGTAACACACATTCGCAGGACCGCTGGGGCAACACGGCGCTGGACGAGGCCCGCCGCGTGGGTGCCGCGCCTGTGGTGTCCTTCCTGGAGGCGCTGCTGGGTCGCGAGCAGCTGGCAGAGTCGCAGGTCCGCTACCGCCAGCACGTCACCTCGGAGTTCCTGCAGGTGGGGTCGGGTCGGGTCGGATCGGATCGGGTCGGGTCGGGTCGGGTCGGGTCGGGTCGGGTCGGGTCGGGTCGGGTCGGGTCGGGTCGGGTCGGGTCGGGTCGGGTCCGGTTGGGTCCTGCCGCCGCTGCTGCTGCTGCAGCTGCGCCGCCGCCGTATCCCGCACCCTGCCCCCTGCCCCTTCGCCCCCACCCCTCCGCCGGCGCCCACGCCCCGCGCCTGCCCGCCCCTCCCTTCCCCCCCCCCCGAGCTCGTCGTTGTTCATTTTCTCCTTTCCCTTCATCCCTTCCCCCCGGGGCCCGACTCCGCAGGCCTGCACCACTGGCGACCTGGAGCGCGCCCGCTTCGCAGCGCAGCACCTCCAGCCCGGCTGCATCTTCACGGGTCTGGCGCTGGCGGCGTCGTGGGGACACAAGGTGCGCGCCGGTCTCCGCTGGTGCGCGGGCGGCGGCGGGCCGCTTGGTACTCAGAGAGGGTCCCACCGCTCCATCACCCTTGCCGGAGGCTCCGTGCAGACATCCCTCCTCCGCCTCCATCGTCCATGGCCCATCCCGTCCGCCCCGCCCACCCATCCCGCCCACCCCCCATCCGTCTCCAGGCGCTGGTGCAGCTGCTGCTGGCGTGGGTGCCCGCCGAGGTGCTGCAGCTGGACGGCTGCATACCGCTCGGCGAGGCGGCGCGCATGGGCCGGCCCGGCGCCGTGGCCGCGCTGCGCGCCGCCGGCATCAAGCTGGCCGACCCGCGGGACGTCGGCCTGCTGACGGCGCTGCACACCGCTGTGCTGTGCGCCGAGCTCAAGGTGAGGCCTCCGTCGATGGGCCGGTGTGGCGTCTGGCGTGTCGTGCGGGTTTTAGCATGCGAGTGGCGAGGACATGTGTGGCCGTACACGGTGCCGTACAAAGTGCAGGGCCACCAGATGGTGTGTGGTGGTACTCCTGGGTGATGGTGGTGTTGATGATGCCGTACAATACCGTGGTACTGCCCGGTACCGTACAGCACCGCGCCGTTAAGGTATGCCAAACACACACACACACAAAAACACATGCGCGTACATAACGCACAAGAATACACGCACGCCTTGGCCGAAGCCTTTCCCCGTCCATCAATCCTCCTTGTGCCCCGTCCCCCTGTCGTCACGGCACAGGTGGTGGCGGCGCTGCTAGCGGCGGGGGTGGACGCGACGGCAGCCAAGCACGGCGGCGGCGGGCTGCTGCACGCGGCGGCGCTGACGGGCAACCTGGAGCTGGTGGGTGGGCTGGGGCGTGGCGGGTGGTGGCGGGTGGTGGCGGGGTGGCGGCTTGCGGGGCACCCAGCGAGCACAGGGTCTCAGTTCTGAGTCACAGGGCCTCGAGCTGCGTTCCTGGCATCATCAGTTTCTGGGAATCGGTTCCTCTTGTATCGGGCCACGAAGCGCCCGCCGGGAGAGTGTCCGCATGGGGTGTCCGCATGGGGAGGGGGGCGCGCCTGCATCGCTGCTGCGGATGGCCATCTGCGGCAGGTCCTCCGGCAGGCCCGGCCCAGCCCAGCCCAGCCCAGCCCAGCCCAGCCCAGCCCAGCCCAGCCCAGCCCAGCCCAGCCCAGCCCAGCCCAGCCCGCGGGCTGTTGGTGCCGAGCATTTGTGTACCGAGCTGTCCAAAACGAGACTTCTTGCGTCGAGCTGTTTGGTTCCGCCCAAACGCTGCAGGTACGGCGCCTGGTGGAGGACGGCGGCCTGGCCCCCGGCGCCGAGGACTCTGGCGGCAAGACGCCAGCCGCCGTGGCCGAGGCCGCCAAGCAGCCCCGCGTCGCCGAGTATCTGCACTGGGCCGCCGCCGCCGCATCCAAGCCCGCCAGCACCGTTGACGCCAGTGCCGGCGGCGGCGGCGCGGCCGCCGCGGCGGCTGCCCAGAGCCTGGCCGCGGCGGCTGCAGCGCGCTTCGGCCCGCTGCCCGACTACAGCCATGAGGGTGGCGCGGACGAGGACAAGGACGACAAGGACTCGGACGACATGGCGCCCGGGACGCCCTTTGGAGCGGGTGCGTGGGCGGGTGCGGGTGCGGGTGCGGGTGCGGGTGCGGGTGCGGGGGTGGTCAGGAATGGTCGGGCGGACCTTTTGGTTTGTGCCGTGGCTGGGGCAGTTCGGGCCCCCCCCCTCCCTGGGTCGTCGCTCAGCTCCTATGTCCACACACCAGCCCAGCGCCCACCTCCTCCGTCGCCTGTTGCGCCCGCCATTGTCAAAGCCGGGCCGTTGGGATCTTTTCCAGCCAAACTGCGTCAACAGCCTCAACCGCTCAAAGCGCTCGCGCCCCAACCGAAACCCACTTTTCCAGCCGCCTACCCCACGGCCCGCTCTGCCCCCCCGCCCTTCCCTCCCAGATGACGACCCCGACCTGCCGCGCCTCATCGCGCATTTGGGCTCCTTCTCCGGCCCCCGCGGCGGCGATGACCCCGGCGGCGACATGATGCCGCCCTCCCGCGACAACTCCCTCCGCCGCGGCGCCGCGCCCGGCCTGGCGGCACTGCGCAAGCAGAAGCCCGCAGCGCCCGGCCTGCACGCCCACCCCCCGCACCAGCCCCACCCCCACCACGCCACCCCGGGCAGCCACGGCCACAGCCACACAGGTGGGAGCTGCGCGCCTGGGAGGTGGCCGGATGGGGGATGGGGGGATGGGGGGCGGCTGTTGGGGCGGGGTGGCATGTAGTGGGAGGCGGGAGGGCAGGAGAAAGGGAGAAAAAGAGAGGGGTCAGTAAGGGCGGCTCAGCAGTGGACTCGGTGCGGGCGACGACAGCCCCCACGCCCCACCTCACGGGCACGGGGCACCTGCGCCGCCTCATGGTCTGTCCCCGGCTGGTGGGGCCCCCACACAGGCGCTGACGCTGCCTGCTGCCCGCTGCCCCCGTTGCCTCCTCAAAACCCCAGTCACATCCTCACCTCCCCACATACACGGGCGGGACGGGACATACGCTGCTGGCGCCCAGCTCGTCGTTGTTCATTGCTTCATTCCCCTTTCCCTTCTCCCCCCCCCCCGTCCGCACACACACACATCCTCCCGCCCCGCCCCCGCCCCCGCCCGACCCGCAGACCCGGATGAGCTGCTGGGCGGCGCACCCCACCCCCACCCACCCCACCACCCCCACCCACCCCACCACCCCCACCACCCCCACCTTCACATATCCGCCATCGACCGCATCCACAACGCCAACAACACACGCAACTCGAGCCTCACCGGCTTCCTGGTCGTCACCAAGCACGCCTCCGCAAACGGCATGGCGACCATGGCAGCGGGCGCCGACGCGACCCGGTCGCCCAGCCCCAGCCTGCACCACCTTCACCACGACCCAAGCATGACGCTCGGCGCCATCTCGCCGCCGGCCTCGGCCTCGGCGTCGGCGTCCCGCAGCGCCACGGGCAGCGGCTTTGCCCTGGCGGCGGCGCCGCCGCCGGCGGGGCTGCGGCCCGCCTCCAGCGCCACGACGTCGTTCACCTCGGCGGCGGCGGCGGTGGCGTCGGCGGCGCTTTCGGCCCCCAACACGATCCAGCGCCCGTACACGGGCGCCACCCTGCCGGTGCTGCTGGAGGACGAGGGAAGCAGCCGCGGCCTCAACAGCGACGCAGCCAGCGGCGGCCGCGGCAGCCCGCCGCCGCCTCCGTCGGGCCGCGTAGTGGCGCTGAGCCTCGGTGGTGGTGGTGTCGGCGGCGGCGGCTTCGGGGCTTCGCGGCCGGCCTCCTCCCACGCCAGCGTGCTGGAGACGTCGCCCCGCGTGTCCTCCCCCGCGGCGTCCTCCAGCGGGCCCTCCGTCCTGGCGCGCCTGCGTTCCTCCACCAACCTCGCCGGCTCGGGCTTTGTGCTGGAGGTCGACTCGACGCGGCAGTCCCTGACGACGGTCCCGTCCGATCCCAAGCGCGTCTCAGTGCTGGCGGTGGCGGCGGCGGCTGCCGCCGGCGGCGGCGGCGGCGCCGCTGCCGCCGCTAGCCCCGGCACCGGCTCTGCCGCGCAGCGCCGCGGCTCGGCGACGGCGTTGGCCGCCAGTGACACCATCGAATCGTACTTCAACGACCAGAGCTCCGGCCCCGTTGCCGCCGGCGACGGTGACGGCGCCGCGCCGTCGGCGCTGCTGCTGGCCAGCCTGACCCCGCCGCCGGGCATGCCGTCGCTCAACCTGGGGGTGGCCCCCGGCGGCGCCGCCACCGGCGGGGTCGTGGCGCTGGGCGGCCCGGTGTCGCAGGAGGGCGGGCTGCCATCGCACGATAGCGCCGCGCAGACGACGACGGCGCTGGAGCTGGCCTTGAGCGAGCTGTCGCCGCCGGGGCAGTGACCCGCCAAGGATCGACAAGTGAATGCTCCTTGAGATATTTGGGTCCCCCCGCCCCTTGAGATATTAGGGTTCGGGAGCTGCTTGGAGGTTATGGTACAATGCCTCCGAGGTGGAGTTTGCGCAAGGCCCGCATGCCGGCGAACGCCGCCTCCAAAGGGAGTGTGAGCGCCTCAGCGTGTGCACTTCTGTGCTGGCGTGTGCGTACGGCGCACCGGCGTACGGCGCACCGGCGTACGGCGCACCGGCACGCGGCACGCACGGAAGCCTGCGCGAGCGGTGCCCGGGACGTTGAGCGTTCTGCCGGGGGCAGGGGGCGTGGGCGAGTGGGCGCGTGATCCCGTCACCGTAATGCGCGGTGGTCCTGATGCTCACGACAGAGCCCCCGCCCCCGCGCCACCCACCCAACCCGGATGGATGCCGGAAATGGCCACCGCACCAAACCCTGCTCGCACACGTGCCAAAGCTATGCGGCACACTTGCGCTTCACATCTGCCTGACGTTGCGGGGGGCCGGCCGTTCCTCGCACCCCTTGAACGACCCGCGGGTCGGTTTTGAGCGCGTCCGACTGCATTTGTTTGAGCTCTGCGCGCAGTCGGCCGTCGCTGCTTCGTTTGCGCTGCGTGCAACTCGATGCGGTATTGCATATCCGAACACACGCGCGCATTACCGTGGTGCACATTTGGGGCCCGTTTGGCGATCAGCTGCTTGGTGATGGAGCAGTGCCGATGCCCGTGTGTGTATTTGGCGAGCGACGCGAGCCGAGCCGGTCTGGAGCGCCAGCGGTGCGCCGGGAAGCGGTCCTACTGACGCGGCACACTAGTGCGATGCCGCGGCGGGCGCCGCGGCGGCGCCATGCCGTGACGGCTCAGATTTGTGCACATGTTCATTTTACCGTCACCTGTCGTCGTATGATGCGTTCGCTTGGTTGACGCGCATCAGTGCACGGCATGCCGCCAGCGTGTACGTGTGTATGTGTATGTGTGGCGGCGGCGGCGGGGAGCGGGCGGCCTGGGCGCGCCCCCCGCAGGCCAAGCCCCGTCGCCCCTTGACGGGCGCTTGGCGGGCACGTACGGACACGTACGGTACAGCCGTCTCCTCGGACTGACGGATAGCGCGCGATGGAGGCCTCCGAGCAATTGCCTTTTTAGTTACCAGTCTGTGTGAGTGCGCACTACGCGCGCGCTCGCCCGCCCGCCCGCCTGCATCTGACGTGGGGAAGTATCCGGCACCGGCACCGCTGCGAAAGCGGTCCGCGATGTGTCGACGGGGTTACCGCATGTGCTAGGTTTTATATTCCGCTATCGCTGTCGTATACGGCGGCGCGGTACGGCGGCGCGTTCCCCCGCCGCCCGCCCGCCCGCCCGCCCTGGCTGCGCTGCCAAGGGCTGATCTCGGCGCGGGTGGCAGGGCGCCGCCTCCTTGGCGTGCGCCTCGCGACACATACACTGCGCTGCGTGCTAGGGCAGGGGCCTGCCGTGCCTACGCCCGCTTGGTGCAGCTCAGCGGTGAGGGGGAAGGGGAAGAGGAGGGCCCTGCCTGTCGTGTGTTGTAAGCCATGCCGCTCCGCCGAGATCCCCGTAGTACATCATGGGTTGCCTCCCACGCGTACCTAGCTATCGACCATACCGAGCCCCAAGCCGGGAGAAGAGTGTGCTGCGTTCAGTTTCCTATTTTGTGCGGCGCGTGGGCATGGAGTTGCCTGCAAGGGGCGCTACCAGGCCGCGTGGACGGAGAGGCCTCGGACCGCTTGGTCCGGCCTGGTGCCGAGCCTGGTTGCGTTAGTGGGTCAGCGACGCTGCAGCACCTGCGCGGTGCTCTCGCGGTGGGCCCCCTACCAGCCCGCTCACCGTCCGCATCACCGGCACCGGCTCACCGTCCGCATCAGAGCCTCCATATGTTTTAGCAAACAAATTACCTAATCAGCGGCAAGCCATGTGCCCCCTGCCCCGTCAAGATTGACCCCGGAACCGGACGCTGGGGCTGACATGTGTATCACATGTGTCCCAAACAAAAGGGCAGGCAGGCCACTGTGGACTGGGTCAGAGTGAATTCAACTATAGTTCGCTCATGACGTAAAACGGGCAGCTCTGTCATACGGTGCAGCCCGTGCATGTCGGAGCACGTTCGCAGTTCCAGAAGCGCTCCTTGAAGGAAGCTCCATAAATCTTCAACTACTGACGGCAGTTCAGTAATCATATCAATGTTACTGCGGGCCGTCCTCACCAGGACCCTTCTTATAGGCCAGACATTTGCGCCGCACCTATTTTAATTCGTGCTCAACATTATGCTCGATGATTTTGTTGCCATTCGTGAAGTTTGTTCGCATTGTCGTATTGCATGCAGGTCGGGCAGTTCGCGTCGACCACGGGGGCACGTGCTGTGCACATCAAACTGTCAGCATGATTGCTTCGGATGCGCCACAAGGCTTTCCTGTTGATGTAGCCCTTTAGGCCTGGCCCACTGCTATCCCCTAGGCCGTGCCTTCACGGTACCGCGACGGCTCGCAATTCTTCTTGACTGTATCACGCGTTCTTGGGATAGTCCTTGCCAGGCATCGGGAGTGTTTTCGACCATGCGGTTTCCTCCCTTTTTGCTGCCAGCTCTGTAGACTTCAGCGACATGACTGCTAGGAAATACTCTCATCTTGTGACACCGTCGAGCCGTGCTGTTTCCTCACCTCGACCCGGGCACATGGCGGAGTAATGGCAGCGCAGATGTATTCTGTGCTGCGTGCTGCTTGAGTAGCGACAGCAACGGGAGGCTTTGCGGCAGTTTTGAGCACGCATTTTTGAGGGCAGCACAGCTGCGACAGGCGCCATGGACTTGGCAGCCGTGGCTTTGGCCGCAATGAAGGCCAACGGCGGAACCAGTCGGCCGGACATCAGCGTCCGGCAGAGCGAGGTGCGATGCCCCGCTTGTAGCCCGGGGGGGAGTTGTGTGAAGCGATTGGGGGAAGGCCGTGGAAAGGGGGGGCAGCATGGCGGCTCCTGGTCCGCCTCCGCCTCCCAGCACGTTGCTAGTCGTGCCATGTGCTAGTGCCTGGTCATGCGGGCAGCCCAGTCCCAGCCCATGCGCACCCGGCGCGCGACGTGGTGTTTGCCCACCTTAACCACCCGGCAAGCATGTCGCCCTCCACCGCAACCTTGCCGCTTTTGCACAAGCGCCCACCCAGAACCCGCAAGGCACCTGACGGGCTCCAAGACAAT
Organism: Gonium pectorale; assembly: GCA_001584585.1. Lineage (NCBI taxonomy): Eukaryota > Viridiplantae > Chlorophyta > Chlorophyceae > Chlamydomonadales > Volvocaceae > Gonium > Gonium pectorale. Next base: position 2,896 of record LSYV01000319.1, on the reverse strand, counting down.
TACACCCTTCACCGCCCCTCTCCCCTCCCCCCTCCTCCTCCTCCGCTGCCGCCGCCCGTATCCCACCCCCCTATATGTTATACTGCCCTCGTGCTGCGGCGAACCCCCTCCCTCCCCTCCCCTCCCCTCCCCTCCCCCGCCTCCCCTCTCCTCGATTCTCCTTCGCCCCCCCCCGCCCCCTCGCGCAGCAGGGCAGCTCCGCCCGTCAGACCCCGCCGCAGCAGCCCCGCCGCAAGACGGCTCGCATCTCGGACCTCCTCCTCGAGCACAGCTCCACCAGGGACAACCTGGGCCTTACCAGCGATGACGGCGCCGACGGCGCGTCAGTCCGCGGCAGCACGAACGGCGGCTCGGTCCGCGGCAGCATCAACGGCGACGCGTCCGTCCACGGCGGCGGCAGCGGTGCCGGCGGCGGCTCGATGCACGGCGGCTCGGCGTTCTTCGGGTCAATGCACGGCGGCAGCATCGCGTTTGGGGGCATGGGCGGCGGCGGCGGCATCGCTGCCGGCGGCGGCTCGATGCACGGCAACGGCGGCTCCATGGCGCGCGCCATGTCCGGCCAGGGCCAGAAGAACTGGCGCAAGATCAACACGGCGGTGGTGATGACCAAGCAGATGGTGCGGGAGACGGCGCGGGGTGTGTTGAAAAAAATGCATACGAGCGCGAAAGTGATGGCGTCGTTGTAGGACCCAGCTCCAGTGGCAGTCGAAGGGGTGATATCCCTGCATGCAGCCCCCGATGCGGCCCAGAATTCTCGCGGGGTATGTGTGTGGGTCGGGAAAGGGGGCGCAGGACGCGGTGTGGGAGGCGCAGGACGCGATGTGGGGGGTAGGGGGGAGTCCGCGGGGTCCGCGAGAATGGGGCTGTCCGGGTGTGGGCTGGGGTGGAAGAGCGGATCAAGGGCAGCGGAGGGGAAGGCAGGGCAGGGCAGGGCAGGGCAGGGCAGGCCGGGGGCGTGGCGCCCCCGCGGGCGGCGAGGGTGAGTAGCCCAGCCCGAGCGGGCGAGTGCCTGGAGAACATCCTTCGCCCCTCAGCTCTCAGTGGTTTCGACGGTCAGGAGAGGAATGCGGCCCAAGGTTCTGCACTGAGAATGCCTTCCAAACCCACTGCCCCCTCCCCCCGACTTATTTCCTAGTCTGACGCCCCCCGGCGCCCGCCCGCCCGCCCGCCGGGGCCCTCCGGCCCCTTCCCCTCCCCCATCCCGCCCAGCTTGCCCACGGACTCAGTAGCCTCCCTCCCGCCCGCACCCCCAAAACCCCCGCTCTCCCCCACCCCGCCACCACCAGGCCGCTCACCTGCACAGCAAGCAGGCTCAGCTGCGCAACCCGCAGGAGGACGCGGCCGACCCCCTCGCGCGGCGCAGCTCCTCGGGCGGCGACGGCAGGTCCGCACGGTGGCTGCGGGCGCTGCGGGGCCTGCGCGGCCAGTTCATGCGGGCCGCCATCCTCCCGGACACCACCTGGTGAGCCCAGGGGGGCGGGGACGGGGGGGACGGGGACGGGGGGCGGGGCGCCCAGGGCTGTCAGGGCTTTGGAAAGGGATCGGGAGGCGGCGCGGGAGGGTGGTGTGGTGGTGGTGGCGAAGGAGATGGGGAGCGGGTCGCATCGCGTGACGCCGAGCTGCGACGAGGGACGATGATCTTGTGGCGGAGTCGCAGGCGACGTGTGCGGCGGGGGGGGGGGATAATGGTGCAGAATAAGGGGTGGTGGTGCGGGCAAGGCCACCGTCCTTTCAGACGCAACCTGGTGAGAGGGGCTGGAGGGCTGCGGGCTGAACCAGGAGGCAGCGGCTGGCCGCTGAGGGAGCCGGGCGGGGCTGGCTGGGGCTGGCACCCCGCCCCTGCCAGCCGCGACTGTGAGTTCTGTGTTCGTGACAGCCTGCTCAACAGTTGTGCAGGAAGGCAGCGAGAAAAGCAACCTAGCCGGCAGCCCATGGGCCCTCCGCCCGACGCAGCGAAGTAAACCCCCAAGAACTTGACGCTGGAAGGCTGGGCTGGGCTGGGCTGGGCTGGGCTGGGCTGGGCTGGGCTGGGCTGGGCTGGGCTGGGCTGGGCTGGGCTGGGCTGGGCTCCAGAAGACCGTGCGTGTGTGTGTGGGTGGGTGGGTGGGGGCCGGTGGCGGCGGCGGTATGTGGGGCCTAGCGGTGATGGCGGTGGTGGTGGGTGGGGTGGTGATGGTGACGGTGTGTATGAGGGGGTGAGGGGAGGGGACGGATTCCCCGGAGGAGGGCGGGCGGCTGGGACCAAGCGTTGGGGGTACGCCGCCTGCGGCTCCCAACGCACCGTCCCGACCCACAACGCCACCGCCACAGCCGCCGCAACCGCCGCTGCCACGCGCAGTTCGCTCCTTCCTAGTGCTTTCGTCAACGCCTTCACTCCGTCCACCTCTGGCCCTTGAACAACCCCCTCCCCTCCCCTCTCTCCCCTCCCACGGATCACCGCTCGGCGGGCATCAATTCATTCCCCTTCCCCCGTCCCCCTGCCTTGCCCCGCACTTCCAATCTGCTCACCCCCTGCCCTTCCCCCCCGCCCCTCCCCTCCCCAGGTACCAGGTGTATTGGTTCTACTGGGCCGTGGGGGTGGCGCTGCTCAGCTGCTGGGTGGAGCCCTTCGAGATGGCGTTCAGGGGCAAAGGGTGCGTGACTGCGCTAGGGTCGGGTGGGGCGGGACGGGGCGGGGCGCGGGATGCGAGAGGCCGGGGTGCAACCGGCGGGTCGGAAGGCTTTCCCAACGCTTGTTGAGGGGCGATGTTGGGGGGGCTCGTGGCCCCAACAGGCATGTTTGGGCGCGAGGGCGAGGGCGAGAGGCGAGGGCGAGGGCGAGGGCGAGAGGCGCGTGTGCGTGTGTTTTGGGGGGCCGGGCGGGCGGGCGGGCGGGGGCGTGTGCCGGGAAGCGGCT
>LSYV01000318.1:4903-20413 GCA_001584585.1 Gonium pectorale | reverse complement strand
GTATTTGTGTCCGGTGTTGGGCGACGGCCAGGGGGCCTTGTGTGTGGTGGGGGGGGGGGCGGGGGGACGGCTTGTCCCGGCCCGAGCCCCTCTTTCGGACGGGACGTCAGCGCAGTGTGGGGGAGAGGCCGAGTGCCGTTGGCGCGGCGCCGGCTGCTGCACGATGTGATGCTCGCGGCATGCCTTCCGTGCCCTCTAGTACCTATTTATATCGTGCCCAGATTGACAGCCTTGTGTGTGTAAGGTAGGAAGCTGGCTAGGCTGGTTACATTGGGAGACGGCTGTAATAAGCAAAGAATATAGGGCCGGCCCCCTTCCCCCGCGTGTGCGTGGTCGATATGATCTAAAAGATCTATTCAAGTGTCTGTCCGGTCCTTCCTGCACACCCGTGCGTGCGTACGGCAGGACCACACCATATACAACCGCAACAGCAAGGGGGACGCAAGGGGCGACGGCACAAACTGTGCCCTGCTGTGCCGCAGGCTTAGCTCTGGCATGTACTGATGGGTTTGGATTTTTTGTGGCTTGAACTAGGACCGGGCGGCGTTCGAACTGTTCAGTCTTGCATGTACTGGACATAGTCCGCCGTGAGTTGAATTCGAGATTGCCAGATCTGGTACCAAAGCTCGCATCCCATCCCCCAGCCACTCCCGAGCCTCCCATGCCATGCCTTGGTGTCCGGTGTATAATTGCTCGGAAGGCAACGCAGTGAATCAGTCCTTGCGCGCGTATGATGTGAACGCGGGCTGCACGTTTCGACTCGAGTTCAGGATGACGCCAGCCCCGAGGCAGGAAGCAAGAACAGCCCAGCATAGATCCTAGTTGGAAAATACTAATGGCATATAGGGTACTGCGGATGTCTTTCGAACAACAACTATGAGCCGCCGCGACTCGAAGCTCGATGCACGTCGAAGCTCGATGCACATCGATCAAATAGTACCCTCAATAATAGACGGTGCTCTGCGATTCTGCCCGATGCCCCGCTTCAATTGACCGTTGTTCGGGCCGTTAGCCGTTGCTTGCGTACGTCGCCTTAGAGCCCAAGCTTCGAAGTTTGCTTCCCGAAGCGCGCTATCATCAACACTTCTCATTATTCTTGCTAATCTTGCAATCTAAGGCAATTTTCTGCCTGAAACAGCCGGGTTGTAACCTGGCGCGATTCGTCGCTGTCAGCGGTCACGGTGGCTACAAACATGGTAGTGGGCATCTGCAATGTCTCCGATATGACATCGCCGAAGCGCCGGTGGTCGGAGGGGACGGCTGGTGCATCTTGGGGCAGGTCTCCTAAGCGGTGTCGCGACGAGGCGACGGTGAGTTGCAACATCACTGATGCTTTTTGCACGTTTTTCTTTGCTCTGCGCCGCGGTTTTGCTCAGCGTAACATGACCTGCAGGCTGACGCGTCGGAGCCGCTCTCCGCGGTGGTCATGCTCGAAGACAATGGTGGAATATGGCACGTAGACGGTCTGCTCGAACTGCTAGCCGGGGCGCTGTGCGCGACGTTGGGCGCAGACCCCGCGACCCTGGGCATGTCGTGCGCGGCGATGGATGCCACCACGGATGGCCCCACGGACGTGCCGGCGGACTGCCCACACGCCGGAACGTGCGACGCGGATCAACACGAACATCAAACACAAGAAAGACCTTGCGCCTCGTCGGTCAGCCAGCAGCAGTCTGCTGCACTCCGGCAGCCGGCGCGTCAGCCAGGGGCCGCCGCCCAGTCCGCGGCCCGCCCCTGGCCGGCGCTTACGGAGGGGCTCTTGCGGGCCCACACGGCCAGCTCTGGCCTGCAGTCTCAGGCGGGGGCGTCATCGGAGTGCCTGGAGCCGGCGGTCGGAGGGGCGGCGGAGGACGACGACCGGTCGTCCGTGGCGTCGCTGTCGGCCTGGGTCAGCGGCGGCCTGCTCGCAAGGTAAGCCGGGCGGGGCAGGGGAGGTTTGCGTACGATCATTTTGACACGATCGCGCGGTCGCATGCACATTCGTCTACCGGCGCCGTTTATTTGGTGCCAGTAGCTGCTGGGCTGCTTGCTGTGCGCCGGCACGCTAGGGGGCCGCGTCATTGTGCGGGCTAGGGGTGCGTTGGGCGCCGCGTGCTCCATGCACTAGACGGTTACCCGGCTGCACGCCCGGTAACCAAGAAATAAACGTCGGGGGCGCTCCAGTGAAACAAGCGTGATAGCCATGGGCACAGCATCAAGGCAGCTGACTTGTCTTTGGGGGGCACCCGCGGGAGGGGCCGGGGTTCGGGTACAGCACTACAGCTCCTCGCACACCCGTGTATCGCACACTGGGTGTGTATCATGACATGCGGCGCGGTAGCATGCAGTCACACGGGAGGTGACAGAGCGTGGCGCATGGTGCATGGCGCGTGGCGCGTGGCGCGTGGGCGTCGTATGCGGGCGTCTCTATCTGTACTCAGGGGCTCCAATATGCGACCATGATCCCCTGCGCGATGGTTGTATGGGACGGTTTAGGGGAGGCGCGGCTTTGGCGGCAAAGGAGCCGTCCGTGCGGCCGACTGCGGCGCACCGCACTCGAGGGCGCAGGGGGCGTATCGTGGCGCGTGAGGGCCGGTGCAGATGAGTGTGCCGCGTTTCACAGCCCCGCACGCGTCGACTCGCTCACCCGCACCCAACCCGATTTCGTCCATCGGACTCGGCAGCGCCGGACGGCGCTCCCAGCCTGCCCGCCACCACCCTCCCCGGCCGCCGTGCCTGCCATGCCCACGAGCGTCTGGCTGCCTTCCCTTGGCTCACCGTATCCGGCACCACATATCCCCTCCATGGAAAGCCCCCCAACCCTGTGACACCCTCCATGGTCCACGCCGTGCTCTCTATGTTGGGCACCCACACACTTGTTTGAGCACGCCTCCACGCATATGGAACACACTCGTGAACGCGTGCGTTGTTCCATTTCAACACACTCGTGAATGCCATAGAGCTTATAGATCACGTAGAAGACATTCGTAGTCAGGAGGCCATCTCACGACACCCCTCGCGCCTGCCCCCCCTCCGGGCCTTCCCCCGCAGGCGCCGCGGCAGCGATTCCGGCTACCTTGGCGCCCCGAGCGCCCAGCAGGGCGGCAGCCCCCGCGCCGCCAACACCGCCGCCAACACCGCCGGGACGGCGACCTTCAGCTTTGCACCAGCCACCGCCGCTGTCGCAGCTGCCGCCACCGCCGCCGCCGGCTCGGCCAGCTTCTCCTTCCGCTACCGGGGCGGCGGCGCTGCTGCCGAAAGGTGTGGCGGCGCCTCGGCCCCCGCGGACTCGGGGACCGAGGCGCGGTGGCCGTGGCGGTGGCCGCGGAAGCGCGGCCCGTCCGGCGGCGGATGCTGGCGGTAGCTTGTTACGCCGTTGCTAGTTGGCGGTTGGCGTTCGTACCGTTGAATAACCAAAGTAAGGCCGGCGCGCCGGTAGTTGTGGCGGCTGTGGTGGCGGGCGCTGCTGGCGGCGCCAACGGCGTGGCGACGGGGCGCCGTGCTTGCCCCGTCGCGTTTGGGCCAAGCGTGGGGGTTCATGGGAGCCAGCGGGTCTGGCACGGCAGCACGGCAGCGCAGGCAGCGGTGGAGAGCGACGGGCCAGGAGTGCAAGGCTTGGAGCCCGCGTTCGAGGACGGCGGGGCGGGGCGGGGCGGGGCAGGTTGGTGATTGTTGGTGCGCCCCGGGCGGCGCCGGGGACGCAGGGGTAACGCAGCGGCACCGGCGTCTTACTCATGCCCCAATGAGAGACCTGCCCGGCTGGGAGCCACATGCTCTCATGGCGCTACGGTATGTTTCCGATGCAAGCGACGCGGCGAGGGGCGCGGCCGGGGGGGCGCCACGCGGCGTGTGCTGCCGCGCGGCGCTCAAGCGGCGCGCCGCGCCGGGCGCGAGCCAGGAGCGGGGTAGGAGGTGAGGGGTCGTACGGTCGATCTTCCTTCTATAACTGCCGAAACTGCCACCTGCAGGACTGCCATAGGCTACGGTATATGGATCGGGGGACCAGCCAGCCAGCTGGGCGTATGCCCAGTGGTCCTAGCTGGCGGGGATGCAGCGGAGCACCTGTCGGTGCGCGCTGTGCAGCTGCGGTGGTTGGGGTGGCAAAGGGCAGCGTGGCAGGACCGGGGCAGTGGACTCTTTTCTTGGTGCTTTCTTTCATGCCATGTCATGTCCTATTTGGTGGTGGTGGTGCTAGTGGTCGTGGTGGTGGCTGATGTATTGCTGATTGGGGCACACGGGCCGCGCTTTGCAGTGCAGCCGTGAGTGCAGCGCGCTGAGACTCTGTACGCGGTGTGTTGTAGCGTCTGCGTGTGCTGGGGCGTGAGGGCGCGTCTGAGTGAGAGGGTCGTCTGAGCGGTGAGACGAGGACGCCTCGAAGGCTGGAGGGGCAGAGCTATGTGCCAACGGAGCCGTGAGAGCGGCAAGCCCTGCGTGCGCTTTTGATAACCGATGTAATGCTGTCTTGCATCCTATACACATGAAGCATACTTCACGGGGGAGGTATTATGGGATACGGAGGCACGGAGAGCACGTTGCCAACTAGTTGGTTTCCCTTCTCAGGTTACACTCTTGGGGACTTGACTACACGCCATGCTCCAAGCACCTGCTGGGCTCCCGCCGCAATGGCCCCTAACAGCCCGCCTTTTGCGCCGCGCGCAACTGCCGTGTCCCCTAGGCTAGGCAATATGGTACCGGGCAACCGGCCCTGACACTCAGGGCCGGTACCCAACGGGCCGGGCCCACCTGCCATCCCCTCCACCCCACTAGGCATCCGAACGTACACCCAGACCGGTGACGCACACGCAGCCGGCTGCCCCTCCAACCCCCCTTGGCACCCCAACCTCCACCCAGGCCAGCCCGGACCGTGACGTACATGTGCATAGCACGCGGACGGCGCCCGCCGTGCACGCCCCCCGTCACCCCCCCCCCTGCACGTACCCCTACGGCACCATGCACTATTGCCCTCGGGGCCGCCGGCTGCAGGGTCTGGGGCCGCGGATTGGCTGATGCGGCCCAAATGGCGTCCATGGCGGTTCTCGACCCACCGACCCAGCCGCCAGACAGCACCGCACGATATCTGAACCCCCCAGCGCCGCGTCCCGGTGGAGTCCCCCACCCAAGCCCCCGGCACCTGGACCCGGCAGGCCGTGTCACGGGGCGGTAAGGAAAGCACGGCGACTGCGTGCACCCCCCCTTCCCCCGCGCTGCTGTCCGGTCATGAGCCGCACGCCGCACGGCGGGCCGCGTTGAAGAGTTCCCGCAAGCCGCCGCGGGAAGGCACGGGAGCTCAAGCCACACGGATGTTGCACCTCCTGCATGTGGTGGGTGAATGTGCGGGGGATGGGGCGGGCCAGAGGTGCGTGAGGGGGTGTACCAAATGGGCATCAGCACGGTGGCCGCGCCGCCGCCGGCGCCTGCGCATCGAGTGCCCCTCACGGCATACGGTACCAGGGAGCGGCAGGGAGCTGCGGGCGTGAGCTCGAGCTCCTCCTGCAACTGGGAGCATCCGCTATGGGGTGCCCCTCACCCGACGGCCCCTCCCCCCTCTGGGGATCGAGGCGCGCACCTTTCCTTGCTGCTTATGCCGCCACCTCATCGCCCCTGCTGCCCCTCCAGTCGCGCCCGCTCGAACAGGGCCTCCTTGTACTGCTGCCAGCTCCGCTGCCGCTCCGCCTCCGCCTCATGCCGCTCCCGGCGCTTGGTGGCGCGCACGTCCTCCGCAAGCCCCCGCTCGAACGCGTCCCGCCAGTCGAACTCCCGCAGCTGCGCGAAGCGGCTGTGCCGTCGCAGGTATATGCGCCGGTCGCGCCGGTTCTCCGGCTGCTGCTTCAGGTGCCAGTTGATGGTTGCGTTGTCCGACGCGATGCTCTCCTCGGGCGGTGCGAAGGGCGATCGCGGCGTCAACGGCAGCGGCTTTGCGGGGTCGTAATTCGGGTTGCAGTAAAGCCATTGGTGTCGACTCGGGCGCTTGATGCCAGGCTTCCTGCCTTGTTTCTTGCCCAGCACCCATTCCCAGTCCCAGTCAACTGCCGTTTGTGCTACCGAGCCGCGCCCGCTCGTGCTGGGCAGCTCATCGTGTCCGCGCGAGGATGCGACCGCCTCCTCGCAAGAATGGACGCTCGTCGATAAACAGCGGGTAAGCTCAAGTGTCTGACCTAAAAGTCCTGGCAAGCAGCTGTTGAACTGGAGCGATAGACCAGCAAAAACGTGTCGTCGCAGCATCTCCCCGCAATCGGCGAGTTTAAACGTTGTCAACACGTCGGGCAAAGATAGTGATGGGCATGACTCAGGTATGTGCACGATGCGTACGTACGGCAACAGGAATTGGAGCACCGTGTCTCGGAGCAGAGGGTCCCGACGCCATGTCACAGAACGACGCTACGGGAGGGTGGATATCATGACTGCGCCGCTTACAGGGGAAGCCAGGGACCTTTCACACACGCAAAATTTCCGCCTCCCTGGCTCGGGCTGCCGCACCCAAACACAGGCGACACACGCGCATGGAAGCACGCCACACCCCACCTTCACACCCCAGCCATCGCCACGCCGTTCGGCGTGGAATAGGCGGGCTGGCTGGCACGGCCACGCGGCCGCTCTGTCAACACCCCGCGCGGCCCTGCACCTGCGGGCCCCCTCCGCCTCACCACCACCGTTGCCCGAAAAGGGCTCAGGCGCCATGATGAATGGGCCCCCAGCGACACTGCCCCCACACCCGCCAAAGCTACGACGCGTCTCCCGGCGCTCCCGGCCGCTGCACCTGCCAGGCTGCGCCACCCGCCCACGGCCGGCTCCAATCCCATCCCGGCCACTCAAGCGTATGCAGCCAAGCGTGCCTGCAAGGCCTCGCCCCAGCTTGAACCAGGAGCTAGCAAGTCAGGACAGGGCAGGGCAGGGCAGGGCAGGGCAGCAAGGCTCGGGGCGCAGGGTCGCTCGGCAGCGCAGGCAGCACCGGGTGCTTGTGTGTGGCGCAGGGCGGGGCGGAGCGGGGCGGGGCGGGGCGCGATTCGCTTGTTACGGTGCGGGCGGCTGCTGCGGCCCCGCCTGGCCCTCGGCAGGCCCCGGCCCCGCCGCCGCCGGCGGCTCTTGGGAAGGTGGCGACGGCGGCGGCCCGGGCCGGGAGATCCGCACGCAGCAGCGGTCGTCCCCGAAGCCCAGGCTCTGCTCCAGCCCCACGCGCACGCCGTACTGCGCGAAGCCCTGGGCGGGGACGGGCAGACGCGCCGAGTGCAGGCATGGGCGGGTGGGTGGGTGGGTGGGTGGGTGGAGAAACAGGGTTCGATATGGCCGGGCTGGACGCCGGGATGCAGGGTGGAGGAAGGCGGGGAGGGGGCGGGGTTTGAGCGGGGCGATGGCGGCGGCGTGGTAGCAGCGTGGTAGAATAGTGGTGCGGGCGGTTGCGCAACGCTCCAGGCTGTTCGGGTTTCAATAAAGCCTCGATACGGGAGTAGGGGAGAGCGGGGGCAGGTCGCGGCTGGGGGCTGGAGGGGCGGCCCCCGGACTGCGGCCAGAGCGCATCCCTTCAGCAGTTAACGGGCATCAGTGCGGTTCGCCCAGCCGGGCGCAGCCAGGTGCCCATACCGTACCCCCGACAGCCCTCGGTCCTTAACGCGGCGGTTAGCTAGCCCCCTCTCCTCCGCTCACAGCCCCAGGCACGCCCCGCCGCTGCCGGCGCCGCCCCGGCCCGCCCGCCTTCTGTCTGCTTCCTGCCGTACCTCGAGGTACTGCATGCCGTACTGGCAGCAGAAGTGCGGCAGCAGCTCGGTGGCGTCCTCCGCCGCCAGCGCCGCGTGGAAGGCGCAGGCGGAGGCGGTCCAGGTGGCCTCGTGCGGCCCCGCCACCAGGTCGGACGACACGAGCGAGGCCATGTCGCCCTGCAGCTGCGGCAGGAAGCGGACGGCCTGGGGAGGGGGTTTGGGGAAGGGGAGGGGCGGGGGAGGGGAAGGGAGGAGGAGGTCATTGTGTTGGGGGGCATTTGGGAGTGGGTGGGGGGCGAATGGGGAGGGGGCTTACTCAGTCCGTGGGCAATGTCTGCCAGGACCGACGAACAGATCGCGCTGCCAGCACCGCAGCCGCCAACCGCCAACCGCACCTGCTTGTACGGGTCCTCCGCCAGCAGCCTGAGCAGCAGCCAGAGGCGGCCTTTGTGCAGCTTGAGCATAATGTTATCTGCCACGCCGCCCAGGTTGGTGCGGATCACCTGGCGAGGGGCGATGGGGGGGGGGGCGAGGCGGGGGGGGAGTTCGAGAGGCACGCACTCCCACGAGAGGAAGCCCGCCCGGCTCGCGTGTCGCCCCCGATCTCCTAATGTGATGGTCGTCTGATCTAAAATGTTCAGATTCCAATGGCACCCAGCCGCGTTCTGGCCGTGGGGGAAATTGGACCAAAGTGCCGGCTGTGTTGTGATGGCGCAAGGCAAGGGCTCGGGCCGCCCGACCCAGCCCCGCGCCCCTCGCTAACCTTTGGATAGACCCGCCCACCCCCGCTCCCGTACCCGGGGGGAGCGTTGCCGTGCCTTGCACCGCACCCCCGTCCCGGGGGCTCCGTCCTCCGCCCCCTTGGGTGACACATCTCTCCCCCTGCCGCGCCATGGAGCGGTGGGGTGCGGGGCTCCCGCCCCGCCCCAAGCCCTTCCCCCCTCCCCACTCCTTTCCCCGTCCTCCCCCCTCCTCCCCCCTCCTCGCCCCCACCTCCTTGACCAGCTCGTCGTCCCCCGTCTCGTACCGCAGCACCCGGTGCGTGGCGATGGCCAGGCAGCACAGCAGCAGCCCGCGGTGGGCCACGCCCTGCGTGTGTGTTTTGTGTGTGGGAGGGAGTTGGGGCGAGTTGTGGGAGGGAGCGGGGCTCGAGACACGAGGGCAGGGGCGGACGGAGGGGGTGAGGGGGTGAAAGGAGGCAGGGCGGCCGCATGCAGCGCAACGCCCCGAGCCTGCCAGTCACCTGCCCCCACAAGTTCGGCATCCCCCCCCCCACATAGACACAGACACAGCCGGGAGACATGCACTAGCCAGCATGCGATGCGCATAGACCAGATTAGGCGCACCCCATCACGGCATTGCATAGGGTCACCCCAGAGAGAATTCTGGGCAGCATCGGGGGCTACGGTGGTGGTCGCCGCCAAACTAACATGCAGGGACATCACCCCTTCGACTGCCTCAGGAGCTCGGTCCTACAACGACGCCATCACTTTCGCGCTTAATTCCGTCGTATGCATTTTTCAATTCAACACCCAAACACACATGCTGAGGGGTCAGAAACAGAGAAAGGCGTCCTCACTACGCCACGCCCCACGCTGGGGGGTAGGGGGGCACCGCTCACGCTGGGGGATGCGGGCGCAGGCGCAGTCCTTCGGCCGCGCATCGGCCACCCCCCCCTCGCACTCTCCACCTCCCCCCTCGCCCATACATATAGATCCGCAGCTATCACGGCTATCCCAGCCCAGCAACCACGGCGTTCAGTTTTGCCCTCTGGGTCGGGTTCGGGCTGCGGGTCCCTGGGCCGCCCGCCTGGATGCTTTTGCTCGCTGTCTTTTCGCAGGACTGTTTGAGCACTGCTGTCACGCAACACGGTACAGAACCTACGCACAGGTCCGCAGCTTTGTGTCCGCATCAGGTAAGCGAGCGAGGGACGCAGCCCGCCCGCCCGCCGGTCCCTCACCTGCAGTCCCCTCCCCCTCACGTGCCGCTCCCACAGCTCCTCGAACTCGCGCTCTACGGCCACAAACACCTCCTTCTGCCGGCCGGCCATGTGGGGGGCCATGCCGGTGCGCTGGATGACGTTGAGCTGGAGGGGGGGCAGTGGGTAAGGGAGGGGGACGAGGAGGGAAGGCGGGAGGGGAGGGGTTTTCTGAAGGAAACCGCGGCGTGTGAGGGGGGGAAGGGGGTCGGAAGCTCCTGGGCAGCAGTGGGCATTGAGTGTGGGTGCGGGTGGGTGGGGGGGCGGTATCAGTCCGTCGGTGGGAGGGGGAGGGGAGCGGGGACGGGGTTGGCCTCCGGGGCGGCTGGTGGCGGAGGGCGCCAGCGTGGTGAAGGGACCCGCGCCCGATGTTGCTTCCCACCGCAGCGCAGCAGCCACGTCTGCGCCCCGCATTGGGACCCCGCTGGGCATGCCGCCCCTTCCTCCCCCGAGACAGCGCATTCATAGCACCCGAAGACACGCCGCAGGCCGTTCCCAGAAAGGCCACAGGTGTGAACAACCACAGCAGTACATGCCGTACGGCCGTATTTCCGTACGACATTCCCCCGCACTCGCCTGCGAAAAGAGCGAGTTGAACCAGTTCTTCTGGACCCCCAGGTTGTCGTCCTTGGAGCTGGGGTACACCTTCTCGGCCGCCGCGTCCACGTCGCGACGGCTGGCGTGGGCGGGCGCCGAAGGAGGCGGTGTGGAGGGAACCGCCTCGGCCTCCGCCTCCGCCGGCGCCGTGTCAGGGGCACCTGCCGCAGGCACCTGCGGCGCCGGCTCCGCCGGCGGAGCAGCTGCCCCAGCGGCGGCGCTGGCGAGTGCGCCGGCGGGTGGTGCACCCCCAACACGGCCGCCGGCGGAGGGCGTTATATTGCGCGGCGTGCAGAACCAGCGGCTCACCGGCGGCATGGGCCAGGATGCGCCGATCGCTAGGCTGGCCGGCGCCGCGGGGGCCGACGAGTGCGCCGGGATGGTGGCGGTGCCACACCCGGTGCGCATGGCATCGAGCAGGCCGGTCGCTGCGGCAGCGCCAGCCGCTCCGGTGCTGCTGGCAAGAAAGCCCCCTGCGCGCGCCGCGCCGAGCCAAAGGCGAGCCGCCGCGGGGGCAAGCATGGCTGTTGATGGCTGCTGATGGACGACAAATTGGCCCCGGTATTCAACTCGGTATTTGTAATACCAGCAGCTTCTACTTGGATTGAGTATCGGCCCCGGTATCGGCAGCTGGAACGGGCGCTGGCTGCTCCGGCTTGATGGGCACCCGTGTCACAGGCACAACTCTCGGGCGGGGTCGGGGGCGAGTAAAGCCGTCGATAAACTTTTGCAGTTGCGCCTGATCGTCAAGGCACTGCAGACCCTGAAAGCAGTTGTTGCACATGGTGTAAGAGAACGGCTTGCATCATTGCGGAATATATTCGATGCTACTCATGTCACAGCCGGCTTTGGAAGGCAGCATCTTCGCGCACCACGGAACGCAGTACTTCCGCCGTACCGGCACGCCCATACCCGCCAAGCTGCAAGTCCCGTGAGAGGCCGTGCACCTCAGATGATATATCATGTGCACGTTATGATTGCTAGCGTGGCAGGCATGGGCAATGACTTGGAAATTTGGGGCGATGGCCTCGGGCGATGGCCGGGAAATCAGCATGCACTGCAACGTCTCTGGAGGGCAGTGATGCCGCCAAGGAACAGGGTGTCCCACGAAGAAAGAGAGGGCGCAAGTTCGCCGCTCGTGCTGCACGCGTGAGGCCGCCCCTCCGCACCAGCTGGCTCGACTGTGTCCCGCTGTCGTGTACACTGGCCGGCTGCCTCGCCCGTGAGCACAGCCCAGGGAGGTGGGGAAACAGACCCATTGTCGTCAACGGGCAACGACCGGTATGCTCGCGGAATGGGAAACCAACACCTCCATCTACCCTTATCCGGGAGGTGCGTGCTACCCCCGTACGTACGGCAGGGTGCTGCGGGCCCGCCGTACAGGCTGTTATATCGGACCCGCCGTCGCCTAACGTCCCGGGCAAATGTATACGCCACGGCTTGCGTACTCGACAGCTGTGCTGAGAGCTTTGCTGAGCTGGGCTAGCCTGGATATCGTAGTTCGTAGGCCTCCGCGAACAAGCTGGCGGTTGTGGTGGCAGCTAGCGCATGAGCTGTGCCGCCACATTGCCGCACTGCCAACGGGGCTCGACACCTTGACGTCGCCGCCGCCACCGCACCCCCGCCCCTGTCCACCCGTTTCCTACAGCACCTCGAGCGGTAACGCTGCCGAACCTCTCCCGCCACTTCTCCGTCCTCCGGGGTGTGCAGCAACTCACTCAACTGCTGCGGGGGCACGGGCGGCGTCGCTGCAGCGGAACTCCCTCAGGGCCGCTCCTTCACTGGTTGCCCTACCCGCTGTACTGCTTGGGTGGCTAGGCAGTCCGCCTGAGTGGTGCGTCCGGCGACGCTGGTCCGGGAGCTGATCCCAGAAGAGACCCCAGCTGATGGCACGGCACGCGAATGCGTACGGCAATGCGTACGGCATACACATTACCATGTACAGGAGGCACCCGCCTTTGGCGTCAAGGGCGCAAGGCACGTCACCTCCCTTCAGTGCCTGGCAGGGGTACGCATTGTGAACCACGTTGGGTCGCGTATGGCGCGCGCCTCACTCGCTGTGACCTCGACAGCGACCAGGAAATAGGAAGCAATAGTACGGTAACGACGATGCTGTACTTTACCGTAATTCCAGGGATCTTCCCGGGCGGGCATGTTGTGGGCCCGCTATAAGCAGGGCGCGCAACGGCAGACGTGCTGCGCGGCTCAAGATGTGGAGTTATCGTGCTGCGTGCGGAGGCGCTGCCCTGGGCAGCGGCTCAGCCAGTCAACAGGCTCATATGTGTCTATCTTACGCGCCCTTCCGACCATTGAGATGCCTGGTCATACACACCAAACCCATCACCATATCTAGCACAGCGAACCCCGCAAACCACAAGCTCAAGTGCTGACGGAGCCAGGCTCGCTGCTCGCCTCCTTTGCCCGCCATCCCGGGGCCCTACTGCAAACGTCGCACCTTCAAGCTTGTTCTATATGATCTGTATGATCTGTATACCTCGCAGTGTGCTACTATCAGCCGTGCAGGCGAGCAAGACCAGAAGCACTCCAGTCGGTAGCCCATGCGCTGCTTCGGCTGTGTTTGTCCGTAGAGGTAGCTTCCCTGCCTCTGTTTCTTATCTGACATCAAGAACCTGCCCGTACTCAACGGCCTCAAGGCATGTCGGCCTCACCACTGCACACCCCAAGCACGCCTAGTCTGTTTGCAGCATATCCACAAGCACGCACATTCGCATGACGTAACACACCCCATGCACACGGCATGTCCATGCCCGCCATAGGCACAACACGGGCGTTCCCGCGTTGCCACGTATCCTGAAAAACACATGATGTAGCATCGCAAGCGCATCAGCGTGCGTGTCAGCTGCGGACCTCGGCACGTGCACGGCCAGAACCAACCTCTAACCAACAAAGCAACCCGCTTGATCGCACACGCGACATGCACCAAACCCTTCTACCACAGCGCTAAACTCTTCCAGCGTCAAACGACTTCGCCAAAATAAGTCGTTACCTGGCGCACAGCGCACTCCGGTTCAACTTTCACTCGCCTCAACTTCACGCGCCTGACCGCCGCCAACCTGAGACGAGGCGCATGTAACCAAAATAATCTTACCGGCAGTAGGCATTGCGTGCTCAGGGCGTGTGGCGAAGTCCAACGATGGTGGCGACTTTGTCCAACGCTGACCATACCTTGTGCTGCTGTCTACTAGGCCGACCCGCTGCAAGAGCTGCTGAAGCTGGTGAGGGCACAAGGCGCTAACCTGGACGGACTGCGAAAGCAGCCGGACGAACTGCGAAAGCAGAACGATGTAAGGTTCGAGCGCTCGCAAGGATGATTTGGCAGCAGCGCGCGCGGTACAGCGCCCACAACGGCCTCCCTACGTATTCCTTGCGTTCGCGAAGCGGGGGCAGCGGTCATGATACCAGCAGCAAGGTTTCCCCGCGACCCCTGGGTCTGCCGCACCTGCGCTGGTGCCAGATCAGGCGGCGGTTTGCAGGCAGAGCGCATCTGGTTCCGTTAAGGTCCTAATGCCTTAGGCAGCAGCGCGCACGCTTGTATAGTTCTGAGAAGCGCCGCCAGTGTTCGTGGTGGAGTGCGTACTGCCTTGCGGGCTGATGCAGCGTGCACACGTGGAGGCTGCGGAGCTGGCGCGGCGTGGCTTGCTGAGGAGGTGAGTGGCATGATGGGCGTTTGGGCGCGGCCCTCAGTATTACGGTAGTCAAGCTAGAGCCGTCCACCCGGTCAGCGCTGCGGCGTCCTCAACCGCCAAATAGTTGGAGATTGACCGCCACTGCGGGTGAAGTCGCTGCAGGTCTTTGCAGCGGCCGGCGGCAGGGGCGGCAATGGAGACAGCTGCAGTGGCGACAGGAGTGATGGCGGTGAGGGCGGCGACGGTGACAGCAGTGAGGGTGGCAGCCATGGAGCCACTTCTGGGGACGGCGGCAGCACATGGGGGCCTGGGGCTGGATGCAGGCGCGGCAGCACTGCTGCCATGCCGGAGCTGTGCCTGCACGGGACCATCGCACTTTGAGAGGACAGCTCGCCCCTGTCAAGCGATGAGCAGCTCCTCGCCATCAGGAGCTATCATCGCCAATGGGCGGGCGCGTGTACCACATTGAGATGTCGAACCTGGTCCAGGCGGCGAACCAGTCCATGTAGTACCTTGTATAGGCGGCGGGCCACCTTGTCCGTCGCCTGGACAAGGTACGACACCGCCATGTGGTACACGCGCCCGTTGGCGGTTGACAGCTCTTGATGGCGAGGGAGCTGCTCATCGATTGACAGGGGTGCCCTGGGATGGGTGCCAAGCCGACAGCAGTGAGCAGGCAGGCCGTGGCCGTGGGCGTTCGGTGCGCACGCTGCTGCCAGTGAGCAGTGCTGCTGCTGCTGCTGCGGTCTCGGTACGGCTTGGCCGGTACGGCTTGGCCGGTACGGCTTGGCCGGTACGGCTTGGCCGGTACGGCTTGGCCGGTACGGCTTGGCCGGTACGGCTTGGCCGGTACGGCTTGGCCGGTACGGCTTGGCCGGTACGGCTTGGCCGGTACGGCTTGGCTGGTACGGTTGCAACTTCGCCCGTACCGGCTAGCTGTTGATGGGCCATGGTGCATGTCTGGGAGGCAGCGGCGGGGATGCCCTGTGGGGCCCCCATGGTGGTGGCCGCGAGCGCATGGAGCTCTGTTGGGGGACGCAGTGCGCGGGCGTTGAGCGAGGCATGGCTGGCCGCCAGCCTGGGGGCTGGCTTGCAACCTCGCTGTTGCTTGTCCCAGGGCCAGCGGTCAGTGTCGCCGCGTCTCGAAGATGCAATGGTGGTGGACCAAAGCACGTCCACATTTATGTCTTTGTCGTTCGTTTCATCAGCCCCTCCTCGTCCTCTTCCTTTTATATCCTTGTCGTTCGTTTGAGAAATGAATGGAGGACGACGAGGAGGGGCTGACGAAACGAACGGCAAAGATGTGAAAGTGGACGCGCTTTGGTTTGGGACGCGGTGGCACATGCACGCTAATGTAAATGCAGCATGCTGGCGCGGCCCGCTGCAGCTGGCTGCATGTGCGTGTGGCCGGGCCACACAGGGGGCCGCCCGGATGCACCCGGGCGCCTCTGAGCTAGGGCACCTAATGTGGGGGTAAGGGAATGGCTCGCTGTTGCTCATGTGCAAAGGCTCCAAAGGCCTGCAGAGCGTGCGTGATGCAGATACCGGTAGTGCAGGGCTGTGATCGGCTAGTTCGGCTGCGGTCAGGTCGACAAAAAAAACAAAAACAAAACAC
>LSYV01000317.1:0-21084 GCA_001584585.1 Gonium pectorale | reverse complement strand
CGCGTCCATCCCGCACAGAGGCCGCGCCGAAGTCATGTGGGGCCGCGACCCGGCAGGTGCGGCGCACCGCTTTAGTTGTCGCACAGCCCGGCTGCAGGTGTAATGCGCAGGCTTGGCCACCTCATCAGGTCGCCTGCCTACGCCTGCCTATACTGCATCGTTCTGCGCAGTCACTGGCTGCCTGGCCGGACAGCTGCAGAGGGGACGCCGTGCGTAGCACGGAGTGCCCAACTGTTGCGGCCGGGCGCTGCTGCGGGTGCTGCCTGCGGGTTCGGCAGGCAACGGGCTGCGACGGTGCCGCGTGAGCTCCCGCCTCGTGCGGAGTTACGCCCATGCTCCTGGCCGCGGGGCTGGGCGGGGATGGGGAAGTAGACCAACACCAACATCAGCTCTGAGTCGCGTATTGGCCCGCGGCGTGGCGGGTGTGGCAGACCCCGCCACGCCCGCCCGGCTACAGCCCAAGGCGCCGATCTGCGGTGATGGCGGCGTTACAGCACTCGTGTGGGCTTTGACCGCTTGCCCTTGACAACGGGAAGGATGTTTAATACGGCGGGTGCCGGGGCGGGGCGGGGCATGTCGGGACACCCTGGGGGCCGGCGAGGAGCCGCATTGGGGGCGGTGCGTGCGACTGGAGGCAAGCAGCTGAGGCGGCGGCCACATGTACACTGCACTGTACCATACTCAGCGTAACTTGATTGACAAAAGTCAAGTTAACAAATTCTGTACAAATTCTGTACATTAGGAGAATACCGTAATGTTTTCGGGGGTTGTCAATGGAGATAATTCGGCACGCCCGTTGTCAACGGGGGCAAAATGTTCAACCGTAACACTACCGTAAGTAACGTACCAGTAATGTAAATAGGTTTGGGTGGAGGGAGGAATGGGACCTGCGTTCGTGTGTGTGATGTATCAGGTGGCACCGTAAACATGGGACAGCTGCAACGCGCACTGCGGTCCCTCAGCGGTATGGGCACCGTATTCGGAGAAACGGCTGGAAGCGCATTGGCTCACGGCCGTTGACATTATTTTACCAGTTGACAGAATTCTTAAACTTGACTTTTGTCAATCAAGTTATGCTGAGTACGGTACTGCACTGTACTGCACTGCACTGTACAGCTCACGGCGGCAACTTCTGAAACCCAGGGTGTCTGCGCATGCGGCTACTGTTTACCGGAAGGATGAGGTTGTACCTCCTCCGGTCGGCCCGCGTCCTGATCATTCATTTCGTTTGTGTTGTGGAAAGCGCAGAAGCGTAGCTGCGCGCGTTCGCCGGCTGCTGACTCGTGATGAGGTACGGCGTACGGCATTTGGGTCCAGCTGCGGAGGTTCGGGGCTCTCAATCGGGGTGCGTGGCGACGTGGCCCGCCCCGAGGGCGGTCAGCGGCGATCTGACCTCCTGGTCCTGCCCCCCGCCCCACCCTCTGCCCATGGTGGGCAGGAGTGGGTGGGTGCGAGCGCGTGGGTGGGTGGGTGGGTGGGTGTTTCAGCTCGTTGCCGAGGCTGCCATGGCAGTGCCCCCCGCATCACCGAGCGCGGTTAGCTCGCGAGGGTGCGTGCCAGTCCGTGACTGCAAGACGATTCGTGTGGACAGCACTGATAACGTGTGGTGTTGGCGTGTTTGTAACCGTCCGTCTGTGCTGATCGTATGCGCCTTCATATGCCCCGACCTTGCCAGTGTCCCTCGCATCCATAGGGGCGGGACGAACGTCACATGCCTTGCATTGTACCCGCCCGCCCTACCGGAAACGTCGCGCCTTCGGGTGTGTATGACCGTAGAGGCGGGCTCCCTCTTTCTCTGCAGATTTCTCTTTTTTCAGCCTTGCCAGGTGCCCCCGCCGTTCGTCAGAGTGCACCCAGCTTGGAGCCAGGGAGCTGACACACGTATGTCAGCCGAGCGCCATCTCCTCACAGTCCCACCGCAGTGAGTCCTGTCGGGACGTAATAGGTTTCGTGACGTAGTACGTTCCGAGGGTTCAGTTAGCCCATCGGGTTGCCCCCTGGGTTTGACACGCCGTGTTGGTTGGTAGTTAGCGTGCTTTGCATCTTCCCGTATCTGCCTCGCCGTGAGTCGGCTTTAGCATATCTTGGAGTCGTGTGCCGTTGTGACGCGCTGGGAACCGCTGCGGTAGCGCTATCGAGATGATTGTGTGGAGGCCTTATGCCTGTTTTGGAGTGCGCTTAGGCCGCGGACCTGCGTGACGCCGCAGGTCCGGGCGCTGCTGAAGTGTTGGTTGCGCGACTACTTACTTCGACGAGGTTTATAACATAACACGGGAGCGCTAGGTTAGACCCCACCGGGGCGTCTACCAGTACTACCACCGTTGAGGCCTGGCCATCGTGTCACAGAGCACGTTGACCTACCTCATACGTTATCGCTGAAGGATACCGAGAGTAGCTTGCAGCTGGTTATCGACAGCAGTGCGCTTGTGGTTTTGGCCGCCCAGGCTTTCCGGACCCTGGCCATCGGTATCTTGTAGCACGTATTGAGCAGTATTTGGACCTCAGGTTTGATTGGATCCTCGCCCCGCAGTCCTGTGACAGGATTGTTGTCCTGTTGCCACACTTTTCGCCCGGACCTGTGAGGCGCCAAGCCGAATCTACCGTATCACTGCACGTAGTATAGCACGACAGTCCCAGCGAAAAGGCAGGGTTAGTCACATGTAAGTCCGTGCCTGTCCGTGCGGCAGCCAGCACTAACAACAGGAGTACACCCCGTACAGGTTAGACGACTAGCGAAGCCGGCAGCCCCCTGCCATGGGCTCCATAGCCCACCCGGTGGCAGTCCCTTCCGGTTATACAAGCATTACGATGTAAAGTACCCGGCAGTACCGTAAAGTCGAGACAGCAAAGTGACTTCGGTTCCACGGACCCGCGGGACGCCCGACTCCGCTCCCTTATTCCAGACACGACATGTTTGACTCTGTCATCTGCGTGCTTTTCATCCACGTTGCTGCGGTTCTCTGCAAGGCAACCAGCCATATCGAGTGAGCAATGTCGCTGCTCCTAGGTTATTCCCCAAGCCGCGAGCCGCACAGATTGCATGCATGCAGCAGCTACATGCGATTGACCTTCTGGTCTGATTCGTTCAAAGCAGGCTTGCGTGCGCCAGGGCCACCAGATGGCGATGAACACAGATGGAAATGGCATCAACATAATTGAGGACGAAAAAGTCACTTTGGGAAAGCCGTGGGTACTAAGGGGATAACATGTATTTGGCGGACCGCCGTACTGTATTCCCGGACCGGCCCCCGGACCGGCCCCCGTCCGCCGGTTCCTCCACCAGAAATATCACCCGAATATCGCAGCCGTTCTAGTGCTTCTTGACGGTAGAATACAAGGATTTCAGGTCAAATTTGTTTGCGACAGACGGCGCACAACGAGGGCACAACGAGGCACAACCGCTGCCGATGAGTCAAGCAAGCGCCTGCTAGCGTTCGAACGCCCTAAGATAGTCGTAGCTTAAAGCAAAGCGTAGCCTTTGCGCGCTCTCACTGAACATCATGCAAGCATGGAAGCTGGAGCGCGACAACTAGACGCGGAGTTGGACGCAGTTGTTGCTGACAGGTAGATGCACCGCCATTGCAAGACTGACCTGCGTGGCGACATGGCTGCGTGGCGACATGGCTGCGTGGCGACATGGTGCTCACGTTGCTCACTCCTGGGGCGAACTGGGACACAAGCTGCCACTTGCGCCACAGCGCCTGCGACTCAGTTGCCCCACGGAAACCTTTCACTGAAGGAGCACCAAAGGGGCCAAACCCAACGGTCGTTAATAACTAACAACCGCTCTTCGCGTCCAACACGCTACACGGCAGTCACACGAGACATGGTGACAGTCGGCAAACCCCCAAACGACAGTCCCCAAACCGGCAGATACGCACGAACACTACTTGAACTGGCGCCTCAGTGCTCAGTCGGAAATTTCGATCACCTCCCGTGGAACCTCCACAATCACAACGTCGTCATCGCTGTCAACATCGGCTGGGGGGGCGGGCTGGTGGAACCGGCAGCGGGCTCCCTCCCCGAGACGCAAGCATTCACTGCACTCCTGGGGGGACAGTGATTTGCAGGCACGCCGCTTTGGGCGGGGTGTGGCGGGACCTTGCGCGACAGCTGAGCCCGCCTTCTGTGCACGCTTCGCCTTCTCCAACTTTCCAGCCTTCGATGGGACTGGCGGCCGCTGCACCATAGGCTTGACGGGTGCGTGCTCCGCCAGGATGTCCTACGGGGGAGGGATACATGAGGAAGACGATATGGTTTACGGCTGCATGTGAATCTGCGGTTGCCCCATCCCAATGAGTGCACGGGCTTTCAGTTACCCCCGGAATCCTTCCAAACTTTACTCCCCTCGCCTCATGCGCCCCACGCCTCAGGACTCCTCCCCTACCCCTACTCCTCAAATCCCCCAGACCCATCCCCCACCCGCGTTTGCCTAACGCGCCTCTTCGGATGCGGTCCGGTCCCCCTACGCACATTAGCGCCTCAGGGGAGTGCCCCATGCCTCATGCCTGTCAAAAAGTGTGTGCATGCCCCCCCCCCACCAACCCCCCGTGTGCACCCCCCCCCCGCCGTGTGCAACCCCCCGTGTGCCCATCATTCACCACCCCCGGGTGTGGGTGTGGGGCGCCGGCCGGGTGTGTGCCGGTGGGGCAAGTGCCCCACCGGGGCGCCGCCCTCACCTGCTTAGGCGCCGGAACTCCTGCGCGCCTGCTGCTGAGCCGAGTCGACTGCCGGCGTGGCGCCGGAACTCCTGCGCGCCTGCTGCTGAGCCGAGCCGACTGCCGGCATGGCGCCGGAACTCCTGCGCGCCTGCTGCTGAGCCGAGCCGACTGCCGGCGTGACATGGGCGCGAAGCGTTTCCCCCAAGCGGCTCCGGGGGCCGGCGAGTCCACAACGAGGCCGGTGAGTCCTCAATGAGCGGCCGGTGAGTCACAAACTATTGAAAACGCTTTGGGAAGCCCAGGCGAAGTCGAGTCGAAGTCGAGTCCAGACCCCAGACTGCCAATTCCGCGAATTCCAGAGTAATTCCAGCGCATTCCAGCGCACCGCCTCACCGCACGAGGCCATCCTCGTGCGGCAAGGCTCGTCCGAGGCCCCTCCGGACGTCGCGGTAGACGGGGGTCCGGAACTCCCGTCTGCGAGGATGCTCGTCCATGCCGTACCCGGTCCGCGGCGTTTCGATACTCGAGCATATCCCACGATGATAGGGCGACGAGGACCCTTTGGTCCGCAGCCACTGTCAGTAAGCAAGAACATCGCAGCAATCAGTGCCGAGTATTTGGTTTGGTCAATACAATTGCCATGGCGCCGCGTTACTTGGGTCGACGTGGAGGCCTTATTCGTGGAAAAACCGCAAGCGCGCCCACATTCATGTCGACGCGGCATTCTCCACCACAACCTACGGCCATGCAATTCCGCTGCGCTCAATTCCGCTCACACAATGCAAGGGCCACACAAACGATTGCACACGCACATCGCGTGCCACCGCTCTCCCGGCGTGCCTTTGTAGCGCTCACAATAGGCGTAGGTGTGAGCACGGCAAGCGATGCGCTCGCGGACCCAGCCCCGAGCTCTCCCGGCGAGCCAGTCCCGGCAGTGGCTTTCCCCGTTCAACCCGTGACCCCCGCGCCGCAGCCGACCGACCCGACTATATTCCAGTACGATTTCGCGTCGGACGTGCCGTGCAACCTGCGGACACGCGAGTACTACGCCATCATCGTGCAGCAGCGGCCGCGGATATGGCAGCAGATAGCGCAGCAGATCCAGGCGGCCGACTTCGCGTCCCTCAGCATCAACCTAAACGTCGCGCCGATGGCGGACCTGCGGCAGGCGGCACTGTACCTGCCATGGGCGCTGCTCCAGAACAGCGAGTACACCTCGACGGTCGACTCATTCAAAGCCTACAAGAACTTTGACGAGCACGTCAAGGACCTGCAGCGGGCGGCGCAGGCCGCAGCCAGCGCCGCGACGGCGTCCGCCGCTGCCGCAGCGGCGGCAGCGGCTGCCGCTGCGACGGCGTCGCCCGACGCGCCGCCCCCGCCCCCGGCGCCCTCGCCGGTGCAGGAGCAGGTGGCGCAGGCGGCGCGGGCGCAGCAGGTGCAGCAGGCGTTCATCCTCATGTCCGCCTCCCTGGACGGCTTCCTCGCGACCGTGCCGCCACGTTACGTGGGCGGGCCGGGGCTCTTCCAGGTGGTGGCGCAGGCTCAGGCTCAAGCGCAGGCTCAGGCTCAGGCGCAGGCTCAGGCTCAAGCGCAGGCACAGGCGCAAGCGCAGGCATCGGCGCAGGAGCTGGCTGCAGCACAGTAGGGGCGTGTGTCTAAGGTGCCGCGCCTGGCTGGGCAGAAGGCGGAGCTCGCTGGGCCTTGAGGATGGGTAGGGAGTGCCCCAGGCTGCCTGGCTGTCTGCTGGCTACTTGCTGCGGTGGCGCGCAGGCCGCGGCCGTGCCGGTCGGCGAGGGGTGATGGTTGGGGCGGGGGGCGAGGGGGCCAAGGGGTTACAGCTGCAGGGGAGGGACAGCAGGCACCACCGTGCCTCTGGCCACAGCCCGGTGAAACCGTGTGCGTGGATTTGGGGGAGCGCTGGCTGGGGAGGCGAGGTGGGGGGGGCTGTGGGACTAGCGAGTGAGCGCCCTACGGCGCGTCGCAGCGATACCGCCAGCCGCCTCGCGCGGGCGCACAGGCACGGGCGGGCGTCCCTGAAAGAGGGGTAGCGCGCTGCCCGGGGACGGGACATGGGAGAGCGTTGAGAGAGTGTGGTGAGAGCGCAGTAGGCTACAGTATGGTCGGGCCGCAACAGCCCACGCGTAGTTTGGTACGAGGCAGGCGAAGCGAGCCACCCACCCTCCCGCCCACCCGCCCACCCACCCAAATGAGTCTTCAGGTTTTGTTAGACGTGTTATGTATGCAGTCAGCCATGTTGTGGACCGGGTTGCGGCGGGGGTCCGCGCGCCCGTGTGCCCGTGTGCTGTGCGACGGGTTGTTGTGGCCAGCGGTGCCGGATGCAGATGCGTCGAGTGGTGCCCCAATTGTATTGGTTTATGTTTTTGTTTACTGAACACCCATTGTTGTATTTGCACTGACTGCTCACCCAGCCCTAACTGGGTGCTCTACCCCGCACGGGTGAGCCCGGGGCTGAAGCCGCGACTATTGGCGCCGCGCAGCGCAGGGCCGTGTGAGCGCGCTATGCTATGCTGTGCTATGCTAGCGGTCGGTCGGTCGCCAGCAGCCCGCTTATTATTGTTTTTAGTGCCTGACGGCGAGGGTGTTGGTTTCAGCCCGTGGACCCCTGTGCCCTAGGCTGAAAGCTGCTTGCCGCTTGCCCATGCCTCCACATGCTTCCGCAGCGCCCTCTCCGGGGCAGGGTTCGGGCCTCACCAGCGGCTCGCTGCTTGATTGGGGGGAGTGCGTGGCACGAGGCGGCAGGGGTGCGGGGGAAGGAGCCATGCAACCGAGTGATCCCCGTTGGCGGGAGCATGGAGCCATGGTGCATGAGTCGGAGTAGGTTGGCAGGGCCTCGCTCCGAAGCTGCATTCTTCTGTGTAGGAGTTGAGTAACCCTTGGGCTGTAGTGTTGACCTTGTCGCGGGCAGGCGGCGGTGTGCAGCAGCACGTGCGAACCGTGGTGCTTCGCGTCGCAACGGCGTTGCCAACCAACAGGGCTGCCCAGGACAGGCGGGCCCGTGTACCGCCGAAGTGTAACAGGACTTACTTGTTGTGCGGGTCCCGTGGGAGCCAATCCAGTTCAGGGGGGGGTCAGGCTAGGACGCTAGATGATCGTGCGCGCCAGCCTGCGTCTGCTTCGTGCTGCTCCTACATGTCTTCTTGGTGCCAGCAACTGAACGCAGTGAGCTTAGTGGGTGAAACAAACGGGAAATTGCTGAAGGACATCACGGACTCAAGAATAGCAGGTGCGTATGGGAGGGGTGTGGCAGGCCCATGCGAAGCAGGGCGAAGCCACGCCCTGCTACGCCGCACAGCTCCAGACCCAAGGGTCTCTCCTTGACCGACGGTTGCATCAGCAGCTTGCATTGCATCTGCCCGCATACCTTTCCGGCTATTCAACACCACGAGAGCAAAAGCAGGAGCACGGGAAGGTCTCTTCTCTGTTGCTCCCGGCGCTCGTCCACGGACAATCTGGGTCCACATCAATGCAAATTTATGCCATCAAAGCATTGCCTCTCTAAGCAATACGGGACCTTAAGGCCTGCTGGACCACCGTTTGCTTGCTGCTTGCAGCTTGTGCGCCCATCGACACAATCTATTGAACGGCAGGACCACGCCCCTGCTTCTTATAGACATGTCTAGCCTGAGTCAGGTTCGACGGCCCGGCGGGGAGCTCCGTGCTTGCAGCACCGGATGGCCCCGCGCATGCCCTCGCGCAGTCTCGCGCACCTCCAGCAGGCGCGTTGCGGCTTCGGCTCGTGACACTTTCTGTTGGCGTTTGTTCGTCGGGGTTCTAGGATCGTGTGCCCGTCCGGGTTTGGGTGTTCTCATGGCGGGCGACCTGTCGGGGAAGTCCCTTGGTCGCGCCCTTCCTCACTCCTGCAAACTCCTCCCGTGCGATTAAATCTGACTGTGCAGGCGGGGGCAGTTCGCGCGGGCGTCTTCTCAGCAGCAGCCCGGGACTGCGCAGCAGGCGGCAGCGGCCACCGCGCAGCAGCAGCGGTCGGGGCCGACCGGCCTCAACGTCGGCAAGTACCGGCCCACATCGCCGGCGGGGTGGGCTGAGATGGCCAGCGCGCTTCGTGCGGCTAACGTGGGTGGCGGCGGGCCTTTTGGGGGGGGCGCGGTATGGTGTGGGGGGGGGGGATCAGCTACACGCCCATGCAGGGCGGGGCAGGGCGGGGGATATGGCAAGGCCGTGGCCTGTCGTTAGGACAGCAGGTGCTGCCAAGGGTATGGTGAGGTGGGTAGCGGGGGCGGCGGCCGGGGCCGTGGGGGGTGGGCTGGTGGGGCGCGGGCTAGAGTACGGGAGGCGGTAGGGGTCCGCCACACGCCCAAGCGGGGCGGGGCAGGGGTGTGGACACGTGGCCAATGCGGAGCTTGGAGGAGCTTGGGCGGCGGCTGCTAGGGGCGACCGCCGCCGCGCCGTCCGCCGCCCCGCCGTCCGCCAGTGCTGCGACCTGTTCTCAGTGCTGCGACCTGCGAGAGGCGGCGGTCACACACAGCCATTAGCGCCCGTGCGCGCCGTTGCTTCCGACTGCCCCCCCTCAACTGCTATACGGGGGGGGGGACAAGGCGGAGGGGAAGGAATCCCAGCGCTCCGCACGCTGGCGCCCCTCCCCCACCCCACACCCCCCTCCCCGCCCCCTTACCCTCTCCACCTGCACGCCCGCCCCGCAGATCCGCGCGGTGGCCCTCTCCCCACCGCAAGCCTGGGACCACGCGAGAGCCAGCGCTGCCTGACTGTTCCCTGCCCACAAGCCCCTCCCTACCTTACCCCTTCCTCTCTGTAACTCCCCTCCACCCTTCTGTCCCCCCGCCCGGCAGGTCCGCGTGGTGGCACCCCAGGAGCTGGCCTGGCTGCGGGACAAGGGCGCGGTGCTGCTGGACATCCGGCCCGAGGAGAGCTACGTGCAGGTGGGGCCGTCCGGGTGTGTGTGTGTGGTGTGTGGTGGGGGGGGCGTGTGTGTGGTGGTGGGGGGCGTGTGTGCGTGTGTGGTGTTACATCTCCGGGCCGACGCGCGTGTGTGTGGAAGGAGGGGGGGCAAGAGATGCCGAATGGAGGCCTCAACCGACAATCCTGAGGCGCAGGCCGGCCCGCCCGCCCTGGGGTTGGGATGGGTGGGTGGGAAGAGGGGAATGGGAGGGTGGCCGCCGGCTGCTGGTGGCAGGGTGCGGCGGGCGCCGGGGAAGAGCGCAGCGGATTGTAGGGAGCGGCGGGAGCGAGGCGGGGGTCCAGGGGCACGGGGCGGGGTGGGGCGGCGGTGTGAGCCCGGGCGACCAGCGCCTTCCGGCAATAACTGGATTTCGGGGAAACGGTGACGGGCAGCGCCGACTGCAGCGAAGGCCGTGCTGCAGCTGCAGCTCCAGTCCCGTTCCAGCCAACTGCCACCGGCTGCCACCAGCTGCGACCAGCTGCGACCAGCGGAAGGGAGTCGCTGGGAAGGAGGATCCCCATTCGCCGCCCATTCGCCTTCGGGTTGAGGCGCCCTGCTGCGCTGCCCCAGGGGAGGGGGCGGAAGCCGGGATGCTGCGACGCAGTCTGATAGGAGGGGGCTCAGTGTCCAAGTGTCGGCGTGTTCCGGTATGATGTGAACACTGGAGCTGCGCAGCCCTGGTTTCAGCCGCGTCCGCTGCGGGACGAGGGTAGTGGGTTTGGAAGGCATTCTCAGTAGAGAAGCCCAGGGGCGCTGCGGGACGGGGGTGGCGTGGCGGCGGCGTGCCCCGGAGGTGTCCGGTCCTGGTCCCCCGTGGCCGGCCCCATGCCCCCGCTCCCCCCCCCCGCACGCGGATCAGCGCCCGTTTCGGTGGACCCCATCCCATCCCACCGCCCACTTTTGCATCTCCCTGACCCCCCCTCCCCCCCCCCCCCGCGGCTGATCCACCCCACAGGGCCACCTCCCCGGCGCGCTCCACGTCTCATTCTACCAGCCCATCGCCGGCTGGTGAGCTGCATCGGTAGCCGGGGGAGGGCGGGGGCGCGGCCCGCGGGTCGGCACGGACGCGGACGCCTGTACGCTACGGCTGGGCGGGGCCGTCGGCGGCGGGTCAGACTGCGCGGCTGGGGCGATGGTGGCGGCGCGACCGGCGTGGGGCAGGGCGGGGCCGGTGGCTGGCGGCAAGTGCCTGGTGTGGCGGCCGTGGAGCGGCCGGAGGGGGAGGGGCGCTTGGGTGGTACGCAGAGGTGGAGCAGTGGAGTGGAGTGAGTACCCAGTGAGGCCTTACCTAGGCCGCCATCCCATCGGGGAGGTGTTGGTCCCGACGCCGTACGTCTGCACGTTGCGCCCGCAAGGCCTCTGCAGCGAGGAAGCCACCTGGGCTTCAAACGTGCAAACCCTCACCCACTCGCCCACTCACCCACTCACCCCGCCCACCCGCCCGCCCACCCATCCGCCCGGTCCGCAGGACCCCCTGGCAGGTAGCCCGCCGCGTGGGCTACGCAATGTTTGGCATCTCGCAGGGCACCGAGGCCAACCCAAACTTCCTGGAGGGTGGGTCCAGGGGCTGGTGAGCCGGTTGCAACAGGGGGCCGGGTCCGCCGGGTGTCGCCTGCCCTGCCGCCGTCCCGTGCTCCCGGCGTGGTCTGGCTGCAGGCCCGCGCATGTCGCTCCTTCGCTGCCCCGAGGGGGCCTGGATGGGCCCGCAGCTATTGAGCGCCGGCGTGTGGGATCAGCGGCCCCTGCCGGTCTGCGACGCAGCAGATCTGGGACCGCAAGCCACCAAGGCTGCAGCGCGTCTGAGGCGAGCAAGTCGCGCGGGTGTCGCGGGGGGCGGCCCCACCTCCGCCTCTGCGCCGTTGCCCCGGGGCGGGGGCGCTCCCAGCTGCCCCGCCCCGGTGCGCACCCCTACCCGCGCGCTCCCTTACCAGGGAGGTAGCCGCCCGGTCACGGAACAATCCGCGGCACGGGCCAAGACCCCCATTCCCGCATCCGGCCCTCTCACCAGGAAGGCATGCCCCCCAAGCTCCTCCAGCAGGAGCGCCCTGCAACCCCTTAACCCCTGTGTAACCCCTTCTTGCTCGCTGTCCCCCCCACCAAATAATTTCCTGCAGAGGTCTCGGAGCTGGTGTCCGACCCCGCCTCCACCCCGGTGGTGCTGTACTGCAACCTGGGGGGCTCGCTGGAGCCGACCAAGACCGACCCCAACGGCCAGCAGGTGCCGCCAGCGAGCCTGCGGCAGGGGCCGTGGGGATGTGGGCCGAGGCGGAGCGGGGCGGGGCGGGGGCACGAGGGTTGAGGTGGGGAGACAGGGTCACGCCGGGGCAGTGCGGGTCTTGCCCCCCGACCCCTGCGCACTGCGCGCTGCGTCGTCTGGTTGTCTAGACGGCACGGCACGGCTCAGCTGGGTTGGGCCCTCTGGACAGGCCCCGCGCGCCCTCTGCGCACGGCTCGCTGCCGCCTCTGCGCTTCCGTCTCGGGAGTTGGGCCGAAAACATGGCCGGAGGCACGCGCACCACGCTGTGCGGGCAACACATGCCGTCGGGGCCCTGCCGTCTCTGCCCAGAGACAGCCATCGGCCTGCCTGCCTGCCTGTCTTTGCGCCCGCCTGGCATGGAGCCGCAGCTGTGTCCCCGCCTGCGGTTCGGTCCCACCTTCTGGGGTAGATGAGGAACGTGGGTTAGGGGCACTCCTTGTGGGCAGTGAACCCCGCCCGCGCCCGCGCCTCCCCCCCCCCGCCAACACACCACGGATAGCCGGTCCGGGCTTATATGCCCGTTCAAACCACCGGCCTCGTGGTCCATACATGCACAGGATCCACATGTTGGGATGGCGCTAGCCCTCAGCTCTCAGCCCTAAGCTCCCAGTTGTTGACATCGGGACGGACATGCGCCCCCAGGCTTCTCTACGGAGAATGCCTTCCAATCCCACTGCCCCCGGCTACACACACACACACCCGTTTCACCGCGCCGCCCCACCTACCCGGACTGGGGAGGGGTCGCGCTGCAACGGTTGACGGAGCCATGGGCCCCAAGCTCCCCTGCAATCCCTTATCCGCCCTCTCCACCTCGCCCTCTCCCGCGCCCCACCCCACCCCACCCCACCCCCGGCCCCACCTCACCCCACCCCACCCCCCGGGCCGCAGACCCGCTCCATGGTCGCCGCCTACGAGCTGGCGCAGGCGGGCTTCAAGGCGCTGCACGTGCTCAAGGGCGGCTACAACGACTGGGTCGCCAACGACAGGTGCGCGGGCCGCCGCCGCCGCGGTTGTGGTGGATGACGCAGGACTCTCGCGGGAATCGGGGATCGGGTCGCAGCACCGACCGGGTGCACCGAAGTCGGAGAGGCGAATGTCATCCAGTTCCGTCCGTGGGGGCCGGGGGGCGGGGGAAGTAGGCGAATCGGCTGATGCGCTCGGTGGCGGTGGTGGTGATGGTGGTGGTGGGTGTGGGGGCCCTTGCGGGGTTCCAACCACAGCCCCTGTCGGGCTGTGGTGCAGGGACAAGGATGCCAGCCGTGGCCGTTCCGCTTGTGTTTCTGGGGAAGGGGGCCGCGCGAGTCCCGCGCTGCCCGCCGTGCGTGCTCAAACCCGACCCCCCGCCCCGTGCCGCACACTCTGCTGCTCTGCCAGGGACATTGAGGTGATTGAGTGAGCGCCCCGGGGGTGGTGGGAGCTGGAGGCAGCAGCTCTCGGGGCGCTGGGCGCTGGCGGCCGAAGTCGCGGAGGAGAGCGGACAGCGAAGCACCCTTGCGAGCGGGTGGGGCTGAAAGGTAGGAAATAAAAGCAGCGCGAAAGGACGAGAGGGGGTTGTGGTGCCGCACAGAGAGGCCCGACGAATCCACCTGAAGAGAAGATCACATCCAAAAAAAGTACATGGTGCCCGTGAATGCGACATTGTGGGGCTGTATGTATGTGTCGTACTGCTGCTGTACCGTTGCGTCCCTGATCAGCCCGGACGAGCACAGTCAGGCTGTCAGGCGGAGGTGCCGGATACGATACCGCCGCACGGGCGGAGGGCCGCGCTCTGGCTTACTTTACCGGGCTGGCGGAGGGAAGATCGCATAGCTGTGTAAGATTGCCGAGTGGCTGCGGGTGTTCGTTTGGTCCGGCGGGCAGGCACGACCGCCCGACTATACCATTTCATCATTTGCGTTTATCGACCGTTGTACGGTGTACGGTGTTTGGGTATGTGTGTGTAGTGTTGGGGGGAGGGGGGGCTCATCTTCCCCGCGACGGCTGGCCCTGAGGGAGTGGTAATTGATGGGTGGGGTGTGGTCAGTTTCTGTGTGCTGTGTGGGCTGTTGCTGGACGAGAACTGTGCACGGTACAACCGTTGTGCTGCGCCGCCATCAGACTGGCAGTCATGTCGTACTCGTGTGTGTACTGCGAGTCGAGCGTGAGGGCGGCCGCGCGACCCGTAAGCGTGTGTGTAACGATTGCGTGACGGAGCGCAGAAGACATATCCAGAAGGTAGCCAGCAAAGGCAAGTGTGGGGGCGGGAGAGGCGCGGGGGCAGGGGAAGCGTGGTGCAGCCCACGTGCCTGGCCGCACTTCATTGCTGCCTTTGTATGTCATGTATAATGTATTGCTTGTAAGCACTTTGACCGCGGCCTGAGGCGGGGGCAAATAACAAATAAACTGAGAGCTGTAGAGGCTGAGGGATCCCACACCCGAGGCGCGACCACGCACGTACCCGGCAATATTGCGCTCTGCAGCAATCCAACGACCGCACGCTCCGCAACAGCAGCGGACGCGCACCACGTCGGCGCGTCCGTGTTGCGTAAGCTCTCACACCGTACACACGTACGGCGGAATACGTACCCTGTTTTTATTTTCTTTTTTTACATCACCCGCAGCCGTGACTTGGCCAGTTTCGGAGCTGCGCCACTGCTGCGTGCTTTGACCCGTATTCCGGGGACCCATGACCCGTGGATGCGCCGCTGCGATAGGATTGTGCTGGATTACAGATTACACATTACAGGCCCCCCCCAGAGAGGGGTTGCAGGCCACACGAGCGGATTGGCTCCCGACCCGCCATAGCAGGCCACACAATCCGATTGGATCTCGGCTTGTGTGATATGCAACCCCTCCTTGGGAGCGCATGCAGGTCCCCCATGCAAGCGCCCGCCCCCCTGCTCGTCCCCCCGTACGCCTGTCGTACATAGTTGTTGTGCGGCAGTGCATAATAACCCCGGAGCAGCGACAGTCGGCAGCCTACTGTACATGCTGGAAGTCGTGTGCATCGCTCAAGCTGTTCCATGTCGCCGCCGCTGGGCCGTTAGCAGACGAGGGCACGTTGGGTTACCGTGGTTACTGCGGCCTTGCAACGGCGGCCCTCGACGCGACCCGAGCCGACGAGATATAATCCGCTATGCTCTGTGAGCGTCGTGCAATTATACAGACGCCTAAGCTATCTTGCACCACGCTGTCAGGCAGGCAAACAGTTGCCAAGCCCTTCAACTCGTGTTCACGCCGAGTCGACCGCACGGCGACCGCCTTATCATTGATCACAAAGCGGCCCACGCGGCTCAAAGTGCAGTAGTACTGCGTCGTTGCAGTTCCAAGTGCGGCGCCATGCAGGCGGACGCGCCCTTCAGATCGCCCTTGCCCACGGGCTATTACGACCACGCTGTCACGTCGCAAGGCGAGATCGCCACCGCCGCGCTCGGCCCCGTGGTGCTCGCAGGTGAGCGCGCATGCAGGCCCCCCTCGGAATGGCGCGTGGCCAACCTCCGCAACTCGGAAACAGTCGCGCGTAGCTCGGAGACTTCTCGTCCTGACTTGCTGCGTTGCCAAGCAACTGCGTCAACTTTTCAACCAACCGTCGTCGCGGTAGCTAACCGTTGTCATAACCAGTACCTCCAACCCTGTTCCCTGAGCCATGCCCGAACCACACACACCCGCATACATCCGCCGATCGACGACCCACCCACACCACCACCACCTTCACCTGGCACGCGCCCTCCCTCCTTTACTCCCCCCCCCCGCCCGGCCATTGAGTCAACGGCGGGTCGGTCAATAGCGGGCCGGTCAACGGCATTTACCGACCCGCTCCCTCCCCCGACACGCCCCCTCCCTCCACCCCACCACCCCTGCCCGGCCAGCCTGCGGCATCGGCTGCCTGGCGTGCGGCCTCATGCTGCGCAGCTCCTCGCCAGCCTGGCCGGTACTGGCGTCGCTGGGGGCGGCCTGCACCGTCCTGGGGCTGGCGCTGTGGCTGCGGAGGCAGTGCGTCTTCGCAGATGCGGGGGTCGCAGCGGTGAGGCGGCCCCAGGGGGGGGCGGGACTCACCGCCGACCGATCCAGACTTCCACCCATTGCAACCACACGTCGCAGTATGGGCCGCGTCCGCAATGGGGTTCCGGGGGCATGCACGGGGGACGCCCTGGCGGGTGGCGGATAGAATCCCGGACACTCACCGTCCAAGGTGTCGATGCCACCAGCAGCACGCGCCAGGATACGCAAGTTGACTAACGTAGCCCAAGCACATCAGCCACCCGCACACTCTGTATACGGGCTGTCGGCCAGGATGATTTGTGCTCACTGACCTTTCGCAGAGCTGTTTGAGCACGCTGTTACGGTCGGGCAGAGGGCCCATGGGCTGCCGGCTGGGATCAGTGGGATGTGCTCGATTGCGTCCATGCTTACGTGCTGCCGGTATGCGTGTCTGGAGCAGATACGCGTATGTGCGTACCGGCACGTAACACACTCCCTCCGCCGAGCCATCACGACCGATGCCGGATAAGGGGTCCGCGCCACCGGTCTTACTTGACTGTCCAGCGCCCGCTCCCACGCACCCACGCTCCCAAGTAAGCTCGCGGCCGCTCCCACGCACCGCCGCAGGGGCGGGCGGCGGATGACCTGGAGGCGCAGGACGGCGGCGGTGGCAGCCGGCCGTGGAGGCGGCAGACGTGGTGGGAGTGGCTCCTCCTTGGAGGCGGCTTCGCCAGCGCGGTGAGACGGGCGGGATGGGCGCAGGAGGAATCTGGGTGCGGGGGGCTGCATGAGGAGGCCAGACTTGCGGGCTTGCGGGGTGGCAGGCCTGCAGGGTGGCAGGGTGGCAAGCGGCGGCGCCAGTGCGTGAATTGGGGTTCCAAAGGGCGCCCCCCCGGCGGCGGCGGCCATCACCCACTTGACCGTGCCGGCAGTACCGGCAGTACTGGCGGTACCGGCAGTACCCTGTCCCCCTGCTGCTGCCGCCTCCCGTTGCTTATGGCCGGCGCCTTTGGCACCTTTGGCACCTTCGGCGGGGCAGCTTTGCCGCGACGCAAGCGCCTGCGCCAACCACGCCGCATGGTGCCCGCCAGCGCGCTCGTCCACGCCGCAGCTGCAAATGTTGGCCCGTTATGATGCGCCTGCAGCGTGTCGCATGTGTGGTTAGGCTGTGGACCGCAATCCTCACTGCCTGCCTCCTCCGCCTCGGCAGGAGCCGGCCGCGGGGGCGGCACCCGGGGGCGGCCCCCGGCGCACCCAGCCACCTCCCACAGCCGGCGGCGGCCTGCAGGCCCTGCGCTGCCCGCCCCTGTACTCCCTGCACCTCGAGCCCTCCTCCGCGTACGGCAAAGCGTACGGTGACGCGTCCGTACAGCTCATGGCGCTTCACGGCGTGGTGTGCGGCTTGGCGATGACGCCCAAGTTCCTTGCCGCCGCCGCCGCCGCTGCGGCCGCCGCAGGGGCCGATGGGCCGGCGCTGGACGGCCGCGGAGGCGCGCTCGCAGCGGGGGTCGGGTGCGGGCGTGTTGTCGACAGCAGCTCCCATGCCGGCGCCGCCGCCCGCGTTGAGGCTCCTGCTGTGGGCGCCGGTACGGCAGCCGCCGACCCAGGCAGCGCCGGCGGTGCGGACGGTTGGCATGTGGGCGGGGGTGGGGATGCGGGCTGGGGTGGAGGAGGCGACGGCGGCACAGGCTGCCCGCTGGCCGAGGAAAGCCGCGGAAGCAGCGGCGGGGACAGCAGTGGCGGCGTTGTCGTTCCCCCTCTTCGGGGAGACGACAACACAAACAGCAGCAGCGGAGGCAGCAACGGTGACGGCAACCCGGCTGAGGTGCAGCAGGCGGACGG
The DNA here is from genome assembly GCA_001584585.1 of Gonium pectorale. Classification (NCBI taxonomy): domain Eukaryota; kingdom Viridiplantae; phylum Chlorophyta; class Chlorophyceae; order Chlamydomonadales; family Volvocaceae; genus Gonium; species Gonium pectorale. The sequence goes on along the minus strand of LSYV01000317.1, from coordinate 3,428 downwards.
GCCGGCGCCAGCGGCAGCGGCCGCCGCCGCCGCCGCAGGCGCTGCCGCCCAGGACGACCCAGTTCGTCAGCAGGCGGAGGCGGTTGTGGCGGCCGAGGGCGCAGCGGGCGGTGTGGCGCAACTGCAGCGCGAGCAGGAGGAGCAGCGGCGGCTTGACTTCGGCGAGGCGCCCGCGCCGGAGGGAGGGGCGCAGCAGCGGCGGCGGCGGCTGGTGGTGGTGCTGCAGCCGCACGTGCTGCTGGCGGAGGAGGCGGAGAAGGCGCGGGGCGCAGCAGGGGCGGGGGCGGCGGGGCCGGCCTGAGAATGGCCTTGCAGGCGCGGCCAGCGAGGAACGGATAAACGTGCTGCTCGGTCCCGCGCAACAGTGAGGTGTTTGCCCATGGGCCCCGGGTGGTGCGAGCTGCGGAGTGGCTCCGTCGCTGGCCGACCGGCGGCGGGCCGCGGCCGCGGCCGGCAGGAGCGCCGCCGACTCGCTCCCCTCCTGCCTCAGGCCCACACACACCGCCCCGATAGGGGTTGACAGGGTGGCGAGCGGCCGAAAGCGCGCCATGGCGGTTCAGGGCGCGGCGGAGCGGTTGTAGTATCGGCACTGCAGCGGCGGGAGGGGTCGCTGGTCAGGGACCGCAGGGGGGGGGACATAGTAGGCTGGCCCCTCGCGGGGGAGCACGGGCGTCAAAGTCCGGCGGCATGGCTCCACCGGCTTCGCCCGGTGCCTTGTGTTTCGGATTGGTTGATAGTCTGTACATACATGATGCCAGTTGTTCATAGTCTTGTCTTGAGCGCACTGACGCCTCGGTTAGTGCCTCCACACCCGTGGTGTAGAGTTGATTGGGTCGCGGCGGTCCCCCCCCCCGTGTATGAAAGGCCGTCGAGCCGAGCGCCGAGGCAGGAGGAGCCCCTCGGATGGTGTATGCGGCGGGTGGCTCGCAGGGTGGGTGCCGTACACGCGTACACGGCTGGTAGGGTTTCGGAGCCTCAATAGCATTAGGCGGCGCGGGCGCGTTGTGTTTCTGCGTTGCCATGGGCGAAGCCGCATAGGGTCTTCGCACACCGTGCCCTCTTCCTCGCTCATTCGTCTGCACTGCGCCCTCGCATGTCGCGTCGCCTCGCGTCGCCTCCTCAAGGTACAGCACTGGTAACCTGTATCGTCGCCCACCCTCGCGCGTACCCATACTGCGGTGGGCGCCATAACTGTTGGTCACTGGGCGGTGTGAGAGTTTGACTCTCTGAGTCAGAGACAGTTGAAAGGACGGGGCCGGGGGAGGCGCCGCACGCCGCCGCACGTGTCCTCTCGCATTGCTCGGCTTGGAGGGTTGTACTGAACTACTGATCCTCCCTCTTTTCTTTCCTGCTCTTCGTTATCGTTGGCATGAAACCTCGCGTATCGTATCATATCGTATCGTATCGTATCGTATCGTATCGTGTCGTATCGTATCGTATCGTATCGTATCGTATCACATGCGATGTTGGAAAAGCTCGTGCCCGGCTCGGTTTGGAGGGTTCTCTCTCCTGCTCTGCCCTGCTGTTCGTTATCGCGGCTTGACATCGCGCGTGTCGTATCACGTGCGCTTGCGTTGCCGGGGTCGCTGGTCCGTGTCTGTTGTAATACAGCTCACATGCATGGGTGCATGCCCGCGGGTCACGCGTAGGTGACGCGGCCCCTGGAACCTGATGGTTTGATAACCGTGTCGGAGGAACCGCATTCCGGGACCGGTCAGACCACCGGTCAGGATGAGTACATTCCGAGACCCTTCGTATATTCCGACACGCGGATGTGGAGTACTTATGGGCTGGCGGAGCCAGTCTTCCCACTTCCTCCCTACCAGCGCTCTACGCAAGTCTACTTCTTCCTCTGGTCTTCTCGGAGCTGCCCTATTCCCTTGCCCGACAACACGGAGCTACTTGGGTCTCGTGCCACTACAAGTGGTATCGAGACCCGGCGTCGCAAATATAGCCGACTCGCTGCAGCACCCATTAGGGTACCTAGACGCCCGGCGTGTGTTTCGCTTGGCGCCCTGGTTGCGGCTTGCGCAATACGGGACCCTGGCCCCCGGTGCGCTACTGGTCGATGGCTACGATCTTCGACCTTCTCGGCCAATTTGCGACATTCCTGTCCTGTGGGTACTGAGCTTTCTCGCTCGCGGATCGCAAAGCCTGTGACGCATTTCCGCGACGTGACCCGTGGGTCGGAAGCCTAGTCCGACGCCACTTCCGCTGCCTAACTTGAGCCCGAGTAGCTCCGGCTGGTCGCCATTGCGCTCGCGTTCACTGTAAGGGTTGTTCCCTTCGTTCCTCAGTGGACGGATCGTCCGCGGCGGCACCTAGTGCCCCGCCGGTCGACGCGGCGGCGCCTGTCGCGCCCGCTGCCGGCGCTCCGGAGGAGCCGCTGACTTGGCACGACTTGCGCCCAATCCAGTGCACGGTTGCACCTGTCCTCGCGCCGACACCTGTCGTGTCTACTGCGGGAGACTCGGAGCAACTTCCGTCCTGGCGTGACCTATGCCAAGGTCCAATGCAGGGTGAGCCCTCTTTTCCCGGCCTGCCGAGGGACCCTCGGGCGCCGTTGTCTTACGGATACCCTGAGTGGCGGGTACCTGAGGAAGCCGAGTTTGAGGCTGGGGTCCAGCCTGATGAAGGCCCTGAGGGCATGCTTGTTCCTGTTCCTGAGGGTATGATTGCCCCACGGTACTATGCCCGCGCACAACCGGCTTCACGGCAGAATGTTGCTGCCCCTCAGCTTCATGTTCGTCCATTACGATATGGCCCTTTACCTGCTGATGCAGATTTTCGACGCGAGGCGGCCGCAACTGCCGCCCCTGCCCCGACCCACGTGACCGCGGGTCTTTCGCAGTCTGGCCTGATGGCCCCCGCCGGCCCAGTGGGTGGTGCGGCCGCCGGAGGCGGCATGACCCCCGCTGATGTGCCCATGGCCCCCGTTGCGCGTCGCAACGTGGCGCCGCTCTCGGCTGGTGCCGGTGCGGCGGCGGCGCCCCAGCTACCCGTGCAGGGGACGCAGGGCGCTGCGGCGGGTGCGGTCAGCCCAAGTCGGGCTCAACCGCAGGGCACGTCGCCGCTGGCGGGTCTGCAGAGCGGCCTGCTCTCACCCCTGACCACGCGTAACCTGGAGGTTGCAGCTGCAGCGGCCGCAGCAGCAAGAGCGTCGCTCACTCGTCCAGCTGAGCGGATGAGGGCTCAGCCGCAGACCCAGAGTCACGAGCAACTGCAGCGGCGGTCCCCCGCGGCAGGTGACGCCGCGGCAGCAGCGCCTCGTGGCCCTGTAGCCGCTCATGCTCCGGCTGACCCCGCGGCAGCAGCCGCAGCCGCGCCCGGTGGGCAGGCGGCAGCACCGGCGGTGGCCGGCCCAGTAGGCAGTCGCCTGGCGGCGTTGATGCCCGGTGTGTCCCCGGCGCTGCTCCACGCACTGGACC
>LSYV01000316.1:4365-16290 GCA_001584585.1 Gonium pectorale | reverse complement strand
AGCGCCCCTCCCCCTTCTTCATCCCGGGACCCGCCCCCAGACCCTCCCATTGCTCTTGCTCTCCCTCCCCTCCCCCCCCCCCCCCAGCTCGCTGCTGCTGCTGGGCCGGCCTGGCAGCGGCAAGACCACCCTCCTCCGCGACATCGCCCGCTTCCTGGCGGACGACCTGGGCCTTGGCGTGGTGGTGGTGGACACCAGCAACGAGATAGCAGGTGGGGCCCACCCTTTACCGGATGAGCGTGCGTGTGTGCCGTGTATGTGTGTGGCATGTAATGGCCTGGCGGCGTGGTGGCCCGGTGGCGTGGGCAGGTAGGGCTACGCGCGCGCATTGCACACCCCGCCCCCAGCAAGCGTCGTCGGCAGCCCCGGCGCAGCACCCCGCAGCCACGCCCACGCATTACACATCACGGCAGTCAGCGGACACTGAAGGGCATGCTCGAGAGCGCAGCGTGGGCGATGGCAAAAGCGCAGCCTGGTATGACCGTCTGGTGCCAAGCTTCGTGCCAAGCTCCATGTAGGCCACGTATGTCGGCTGGGCTGTCGCACACACGGCAGCCGCGCACCTCTGCTGGCCCGTGCCCGTGCCCGTGCCCTCCTCCTTCTGGCACCCTCCAGTTCGCCACGGCTCCCCAGCCCATGCATATGAGAAGCTCATATGCATGGGCTGGGGCCTGCCTGTCATGCACCCACCCGCAGCCAATACCCCCCCCCCCCAGCCCTCCCCCACCCACCCACACGCACACACTTGCGGCTAGGGAGGGTTGATTGCTCGTTATCTGCCGCCTTTTGAGCCATCTGTTCTTGTACACGGATATACACGCATCACAAACGCATCATACGTAGTATACGTAGCATACCGCAGTCAGTCACACGCGGGCGGGCGTGTGTGTGTGTGGGGGGGGGCGCTTGTTGCTTTTTTTTATTTAAGCGAACAGTCACTTGTTCGCTTGTCTGCAAACTAACTGCTTTAACACCGCGCCTCCACACAATGCGCACCGGCACTCCGGCGGCGGCCCGCTTGCTTCCTCGCCATAGCTCGCTCACCTGTTCGCTTGCCGGCAAGCAACTGCTTCAACACCACAAAACGCCGCCCGCACGCGCACCGGCACGCTGGCGGCGACACTCTCCCATGCCTCCCATTCAACCCCACCCCACCCCTCCCTTCCCTTCCCTCCCTCCCGCCGCCCCTCCCCCCTCTCTTGATAATGCCTTCCAAACCCCCTCCCCGCCCTACGCAGGCGGCGACGTGCTCCCCCACGGCTGCATCGGCGGCGCCCGCCGTATCCTGGTGGGGGAGCGGGGCAGCCTGGCGCGGGTGATGCTGGAGGCGGTGCAGAACCACGGGCCGGCGGCGGTGGTGGTGGACGAGATCGCCAACAAACAGGTGATGGGGGTCCGTGGGGTGGGGGGGATGACGTGCGCGGACCGCTCTGTGCGCCCTCACAACTTAGCGGCGGCGACGCGCCTACCCCAGCCACGCACGGCCCTACCGGTCCACAGGAGGTGGAGGCTGCCCGCACCATCGCGGCGCGCGGCGTCATGCTGGTGGCCACCGCCCACGGCACGGGCCTGGCCTCCCTGCTGCGCAACCCCGAGCTGAACCCGCTGGTGGGCGGGCTGCAGGTGGGGCCAGGGGGCGGGGCGGGGGCGGGCTTGGGGCGCCGACGCTGCTGGCGGCTGGGGCGCGTGGGGCTGCGGGGGGTAGAAACGGTGTGGGAAGGAAACACTGAAAACGCTGCAAACAGAGAGTGAGGGGAGCTGTAACGCCGTAGGACATGTGCACATGGCAAACGGGCATGGTGCCGTGTTTCGAGCGTGATGGTGCAGACGGGCGGGCCCCCGCCGGCGGCTCGTGCGGTGCCCGTCAGGGGCTCAGGGGCTCCTCCTCCTCCTCCTCCGGCCCCGCAAGTGCACCCGCCAATGCCGCCCCGGCCGGCCATGTTCACTGCTACCGGTAACCGCGCCGTGCCGTGCCGTACCGTGCCGTACCCTGCCGTACGATGGACGCACGCAGTCCGTTGGTGGGGCGGCGCGAATCGAACCCGTGCGCCCCCGTGCGCCTGTCCCTGGCCCTACCCCGGCACACGCACCGCCCCATGCCCGGCCCCCGTGCGCTCCCGCTCCCGCTACTGCCGGTTGCTTGAATCCTAGACAGTGACTCTGGACGACGCACGCAGATCACTGGTGGGACGGAGCGTACCCTGTGCCTATCTATGGGCCCCACGCCCGCCCCTCCCCCCCCCTCCCCCCGTGTGCTCCTGCGGGTTTGACTTGCAGACGGTGACCCTGGGCGACGCCGAGGCGCGGCGCACGCAGCACGGGGTCAAGTCCCGCACCGAGCGCCGCGGGGCGCCCACCTTCAGGTCCGTGATGCATGGTCCGTTGGCGGGCGCGCGAGACGTGTATGTGCCGTACCGTGCGGTAGCATCTTTCTGCCTGTACGGCAAGGCCACGGCCACGGCCACGGCCACGAGGCGATGTATGCGCGGTGCCCCCCCCCCCTGTGCGGATCGATCGATGTACGGTCGCAGCCGTGTACCGCCGCGCCTCCGTCGCCTGCACTCGGCAGCTCCTGCTTAGCCTGGGCTGCTCTCTAGTCGTGGTGTCGGGCGCCCTGCCCAGCCCTGCGCCCGGCACCCCCCATCACCCGCCCCTCATCCCCCATCTATCCCCCATCTATCCCCCATCTATCCCCCGCCCGCCCTCGCACCCACGTGCCTCTAATACCGCTCCCCAACGCCGCACAACAGAACGCTGGTGGAGGTGCTGGGCGGCGGCAGGTGCGGGGGCCTGGGCGTGCTGTGCGCAGTGTGCCGTGCCGTGCCGTGCGGTGGTTGCGGAAGCGGGGCCGGCCGTTGCCGTTCATTGTTTGCCGCAGCCCGACCCCTGCAATGCACCGGCGGGGTTCCCCTCTCCCCGTCCCCCCAGCCCCCATCCGCTCCACAACTCCACCCCAGTCGTCCCCAGCTCCTGGCCCGACCGAGCTTCCCGACCTGCGCTGGATCAGGCCGCTCGGACGAAAACAACGTGACTTGGATCACACACATGCCGTGCATGCATGCCTTGCCCCATTCGTCTTTTCTTCTTGCCGGGACGAGAGGCAAGAAAGGGGAGTTGGGGGCGCCGGGGGGATATTCGTTGCGAGATGCAAGCGCCCCCCCCGACTCCGCGCGCTCCACACTCCTGCGCCCCGTGTGTGTGGTTGTTGCAGGCTGCGCCTGCGCCCCGACGTGGCCGCGAGCGTGGACTCCCTCCTGGGGCTGCCGGGAGCAGCAGCAGCAGCAGCCGACGCCAGCGAACCCGCGCCGCCGCCGCCGCCTCATCCACCGCACCAGCGCTGGCCCTCCGCGCAGCAGCCCGGGAGCCTCCGCATCCGCGGCGCAGCAGCGGCGGCGGCGCTGCAGGCTGCGGCAGCGGCGGTGCACCACCTGCCGACGGCGGCAACACCACAGGCGGCGCCGGCGGCAGAAGAGCACCGATGGGAGGTGCTACCGCCCCTGGAGCAGCTGCGGTGGGTGGAGTCGAAGCCGGAGGAGGATGCGGTGGGTTCGGCGCCTGGGGCGGAGGGAAGGCCCGCCTGGGCTGCCTCCAGCAGGCGGTGCGGGGGAGGGCGGCAGCTACGCATTGCGCTGCTGCGGCCCACAGACGGGGCGCCGCCGCTGGGCGCTGGGCGCACGTAGTCCGCACCCTGCGGGCGGCGTGAGGGAGATGCGGGGGGGGGGGGTAATACGGAATATGGCGCAGACGCACTTCCCCGCCTCCCGGCGGGACTTGCGTCGCAGCGCCGGACGCCCCGACTCTCGGCTCGCAGGATTGGTGGACCACTGCCAGTGCGGTCAGGCGGGTCGCAGGTTTGCTTGCCGCCGCCGGTATGCTCCAGCTGCTGTCAGGATGGAGAAAGCAGCAGCGGCCAAATAAGAAGAGGCTGTCGTTGACGACTCGGGCGGACCTGTCATGGTGTTACGTCAGGCGGCGGCGGCACCTGTGCGCGCAAGAGGGGCGGAGGGCGGGGGGCTCGCTCGCCTCGCACGATGCCGCCAGAGAGATGCAGCCTGCCGCAGCCCCGCATGTACACATACAGCCGGCGGGCTTTGAGCTGTGGGTTTCGGCGTGTGGTCCGGAGGCGCGCCTGCATGCCCTCGGGGGGGGGGGCGGGGGCGGGTCTTGCCGCGGTCCGGCGCGCTGCGGTGGCGCGCTTATTACGGTGCCAAGGCCCGCCGTCGGCGATAGGTGCAGCGATGTCCCACTTCATACCCCCACGCACTGCACACCGTGATCCACCCCATTACTGGTGCCGTTGCGGCACCTTCGGGTGTACCGGTATCGAGTGTGTCGGTAGAGGTGGCGGCGCCAGTGCTAAGTCGCGGCTTCTCTACCTGGATGCCGCAAGTGCCGTACAAGATGACCTCCTGTACCGGACTGCAAATGCCGTACGACGTGGATGAGGGCTGCGCGCATACATGGCGCTGGGCTGCCGGGACGCCAACAAACAAAGCAGGGGCCGTCCACGGCCCATGAGGTTTGTACTGGAAAGCCAATTTACTGTACGACAGGGCGCTATGTGGCGGCTTCCTCTCATGTAGAGGCGGCGCGTATTTCCACATTTTTCCTAAAAAATTGGATCCTTACGGCGAGCCCGCCCGCCGGACGCCCCAGGGCCTGTTTGCCGACTGCCACAGCAGCACGGAGGGCGCTCTCGGATGGATGAGGCAACCTCAGGCAGCGTTGGCCTCGTTGGCTCACGGGTCAGGGAGGGCGAAACAGACGACAGCCGAAAGAGGGCGGCCACCTCGCTCTAAGGACATGCACGCAATCAACCGACGCTAGGACGCCTTTGCTACCTACCTCGTAGACCTGTTTCTGCGCTCCGTCACACATACGTAATATATACACCCTACGGCGTGGCGTTCCCAATAACGGCGACCGGACATTAGGCGCCTAGGCGCGGCGGTCGAAAAGACCGAGCAGACGGGCCGTCTCCGTCCGGCCAGAGGCATCGTGTCCTTGGCATTGTGTCCCCGGGGCCACCGCCTTGGGGATTGCTAGATTGCAGGATTGGGAGCCGACTGGATTAGCCCCCCCGCCCCTTGGATCCGTGACCGACCCACACACCCTAGATTAGGTGGATTATACCCTATTTCACCCCTCCGACCGATCCAGGTCAGGGAGGTCTGGGAGGCCTTCTACGAGTGGGAGGTCTTCTACGAGGTCTTCTCCGTACGATAACCGCCACAGGCGATGACCTTGAATGAATCTGTCGCAATGCTCACGGACCGGCGGCGGGCGGCTTATGACTCACGATTGCGGCTTTTCGGAAGTCGGTCAATGAACACACAACGCAAAGCGCAATGAATCGACGACATTGGGCTAAGATTTGCCTCCAACGGAGTGGCAGTTAGATACCGGTTTGTGGCATTTTGCTCTCCTTTCATGTAAGCTTCTGAGGAGTGAATAACATATAGCTTATAAGGCGTTATTTTTTGCAGTAAGCATGTGCCACGAGCATGTGCCATGGGTTCGAAATAGAACAAATAATCAAATCATGAAAGCGTGTGCAAATCCTGAGCAAAATCAATATGGAACAGCAGTCAAGCAGTCAAGCAACCTGCCCAGGAGCGGCGAAGTGGTATCCACGTGGCAACCGCTCGTGGGCCCAGCACTCGGTTGGCGCGATCGTGAAGCTGGAAGAACCTGGCCGGTTACGGTGAGACTTGATAAGGAGGCTTGCAAGCCATTGTACATGTAAATTTGCAACATGGCATCCACGGCGCTGGAGCTCATGGATGACGCGGACCTAACAAAGCGCGCACCGCCGGTGGGTCGGCGGTCGGGACAACCGGCTTGACGGATTCCTGCTTATTTATAGGTATCGAGAATTATGCTAATGCTCGTTTCTTTTCCAATCTGAAATTGTGCACAGCGGCGCGCTGCTTGGTCGACCACACTCGCGCTAGCGTTCGGTGCCCTGGGGGTGATTTATGGCGACATCGGCACGTCCCCGCTTTACGTGTACTCGACCATTTTCTCCAAATTGGATCCCAGCAAGGTAGGGACTGTCGCGCCGGGCACATGAATCCCACATACAGGCAGGCAACCAAGCCTACTACTCAAAATCCTGGCTCCTCTTCTCATGCCTTTCAATTGCGCACTGCTATCAACTCCATGTCCTGCCACTGTGAACGGCGTCACATGGCCGTTCGACGCGACTGCTGCCGGTTTGGTCTTCTTCCGACGAGGCGACTTTTCCGCCCACACGTGCTCTGTCCTCTGTCCGCCCACAGAATGACGTGCTGGGAGCTGTCAGCCTCATCTTTTGGACGATCACGTTAATCGTTCTGGTCAAGTATGTGGGCGTCGTGCTGCTAGCCGACGACGATGGCGAAGGTAACGTGCCGCTACACAACGAACGCTTGCATAAAGCTTTTGTATGATGAGCAGCACCCCTGAGCGGGTATCAGCTTCATGCTCGATCTTGATTTGCTACCCCACTTACATCATTCGCAGAGCCCCTCCCCTCACGCCGCCGCTCCCCACCACACTTATCCCGTCGATCGTGCCCCCCCGTCCACATATTGCCGCCTCAGGGGGCACCTTCTCCCTCTATGCCTTCTTGTGCCGCCGCATCGGCATCCGCCCCCACAGCGGCACCGCCAAGGAGGACAGCCGCATACAGCGAGGCCTCAGCACCGCCCGCGGCACTACCCTCATTGCGCGGAGCAGCCTCCATCGCCAGGGGCCCGCGCCCTGGTGGAGGCAGCTGTCGGCCAATGGCAGCACCGTGCGCGGTGCGCTGCGTCGCAGCCGTGCCGGCCAGCTGTCCCTGTGGGGCATGACCGTGGTGGCGACCGGCATGGTGCTGGGCGACGGGGTGCTGACACCGGCCATCTCCGGTGGGTATGTATGCGGTGTGATGCGTGTATGGTTTGATTGGTTGGTGGTCGGATGTACACAGGTTAGCCTTCCCCTGCTTCATGCCTCCCCGCCCCCCGATCATCGCGCCCCCCTCCTACTGTTGAGGGACGTTTGGATCGATGGCGCGTGCGTGGTTGCCTCACGCCCTCACCCCGCCCATAACTGCGTGCAGCCATGTACCGGCACCACGCTGTGCATAACTCCTCCTCCTTAGTCCTTACGTACTTTTCCATGTTTCACGATACCTTGACCCACCACGCACGCACCGCCCCTGCATGCAGTCATGTCAGCGGTCTCGGGTCTCAAGGAGGCCACGCCGGCCGTGACGCAGCATGCTGTTGTTGGCATCTCCATCGCCATCCTGGTCCTCCTCTACTCGGTGCAGCAGCTGGGCACGCACCGGGTAGGTATCTACCGTACGACATGCGCATGACCTCCGTACGGCAAACACGCACGTGGGCGGGAGTGGTCTGTACGGCAGGACGCATGCTGCCGAAATAGGTGCGTGATGACGTGTGGCAAGCGACTAGCACAAGCTTCAATCCTTTGATTGCTGGCGGGAATGAAGTCAGGTCAGGCTGGCCCCGCCCAGGGCCCAGGCAAACGATAGAACGCATTAAATATACATCCGGCTCATCAAGACCGTCATGCAAACCAACGTATGCAAACCAACGTATGCAGGTATCGTTCACCTTCGCGCCAGTCGTCGCCCTGTGGCTGACCGCTAACCTTGGGGTGGCCATTTACAACATCAGCCGCTACGGCGGAGCCGTGTTCGCGGGTACGGCGCGTCGCCGTACATACATGCATGTAGGCGTGTCGCTCGTACAGCAGCCATCTTACATTATTGCACATCGCCTCGTGAGGTGTAACCTCCATGCTCCTTAATACGCTGGGCGTCCGTTCATGGGAATCAACGTGCGCACGCGCGTGCCGCAGGCCTGAGCCCCCACCACATCGTGCTGTTTTTCAGCCGCCACGGCACTGAGGCGTGGCGCATGCTGGGCGGCGTCATGCTGTGCGTCACGGTGCGTGCGTACGATCCGAGACGACCAAGCATGCTTGATTGCTCGCTAGGAACAGAAAGCAGAAACAAGGAAGCTCCACCTATCACGTGCTATACATGCTCTTGATCGACTGCACGGATCTAACGTAACGCCAGGTAGTTCTGCCAACTATACTTGAAGTGCAGGCTTAGGTCTAAGGTACTTAACTGCAAGCAAGTGCACGACACATGTGGATGTCTACATGTATGCAGGGCGCCGAGGCGATGTACGCCGACCTGGGGCACTTCTCACACGGCTCCATTGTGGTGCGTGCGTTGGTGTGGAGGTGGGGCTGCATGCGCAGACGTAGCTGCGTTTCGTTTTGTGAGGTGCTCTCGAACGAGGTGCTCTGGTGCTCTGGAATTTGCGTGCGGCGTGCGTGCGTGCGTGCATGTTTATTTGCCGGTAGCATTCGCAGCTGGTGTGAAGGGCCATGTCGGGCGACCTCGTGCCATCCATGTCGCACCGCCTCTGTTTAGGGGTTTAGGGTTCTGAATGTTCGTCCCGTTCGCATCCGCTTTCCTGCCCCCTAAGTACCGTGCCCTCATGTGCCCCCTGTCGTCCCCCTCACCCGCGCAGCTCAGCTTCTCGTTCTTCGTGTACCCATGCCTCGTCCTGACCTACCTGGGCCAGGGGGCCTTTCTGATGGCCCGCCCTGAAGACGTGGGAGAAACATTTTGGAAGTCCGTCCCGAGGTTGGTTTGTGGGTTGGCTAATGAGTGGTCATACTTTGTGACCGTACGTGATCACGTGCCGGTTGCCCTCCCCGGTTGTTAACGGACAGCATCGCCCGCAGCCTGCGCATACACCACCTCCCCACCTTACTCCGCCCGCTACAGCACCCCCACCCCATAATCGCTGCAACCAGAAACTCGACCATTAGCCGCAACGGAGCCACTACAAGCTAATGAGCGTCTCCTAACTCACTCGTAGGCCGTTCTTCTACCCCATGCTTGTGCTGGCAACGCTGGCGTCGGTGGTGGCTTCTCAGGCGCTCATCACCGGGTCGTTCTCCATCGTCGCAAATGTGCGTACGTACGTAGCGCAAAAAAATAGAAACCTGCACAGAAAGAGGGAGCCGAGTCAGCCAACCTCCACGGCCATACACACCCAAAGGCGCGACGTTTCCACAAGGGTGGGCGGGTACAGAGCAAGACATGTGACGTTCGTAGCGTCGCGCCTGGGTTGAGCCGCGGGTCGGTGAATGCAAACACTGCGTGTGCATGCGCGACCTCTTTGACTCTTATCTCTAGGCGACAGGCACGAGGATGCCGCTCCGCCATACAAGTATGAGCTCGCGCGCCCTTGCACATTCGTTCGCCTGGCGGAGATAGATCAGCGCAGACTATTGGCGCACGTACTCCACTGCAACACAACCGGGCAAGGCCCGCCCGCCCCCCCGCCGCCGCCATACACCTGCATGCGCAAGCAGGTTACCAGGTTACAGGTTACACGTCCGTCAAAGCCGGGGGGCCATGGACGATGGCAAGCGCACACGCGCCCATGGCAGCAATGCGTCTGTCAGGCGTGAATTAAACCCGCACACGGGCCACCCACACCGCCCACCCATACGTGCGTGTGCGTATGCGTGTGCGCGCAGGCCATCAAGCTGGGCGCCTTCCCTAAGCTCCACGTGCAGCACACGTCGGCGTCGGTTCGCGGCCAGATCTACGTTGGGGAGGTCAATTGGGCGCTCATGCTGCTGTGCATCGCCTGCGTGGCGGGCTTCCAGGTGCCACGGGGTGGGCTGGGGTGGGGTGGGTGGGGCAGCGCGAATGTCGATCGCAGGCTTGGCTGTAGGGGTATGGAATGGACACAAAGCGTACAACGAACGGCCGGCCGCCCCTGCACACGGCACTACGGTACGCTCATGTGCTCCCGGCTTGCCAGCGTCCAGTCAGGGGGCTTCGAGCCTTCGACCGCCCCCTGACTGCGCCGCGTAGCGGAGGATGCCTGGGAGCCCAACGAGCATCCGAACAGGGTCACGTGAGACCCCCGGTCGGTGGCTGCTTTCGTGTCAAGCCGAGAACAGGGGGCTTCGTTCGCCACCCGTCATCCGTGACTCCCTGTGCGCCAGCTGCCCAGCTCCCATATCTCTCGCAAGCGGCCCCACGTACGCACGCACGCGTTCGCCGCAACGCCGTTGGCCGCCCGCCCGCATCCCTTGGGCTCTCCCTGGGCACTGCTCGCTGCATGCGCGCCTGTCGCACGTGCACCTGCCGGTGCCAGTACGTTACGCGCGCAAATGAACGAAGTTAGCCACACAGCGTTCACAAACCCGGATCAAACCCGAACGCGAACACGCAGGACACGGTTGCGCTGGGCAACGCCTACGGCCTCACGGTGTCCTCGGTGTTCCTGGCGACTACCGCCCTCATGGTCCTGGTCATGGTGGCGGTGTGGGAGCTCAGCTTACTGGCGGTGCTGCCCTTCGCGGCTGTTTTCCTGCTGCTGGAGGGGGCCTTCGTTTCGGCCAACCTGGAGAAGGTGGGTACGTGCACATGTTCGTCCAGGAGGTTGCCAACAGCATAGGAGCGAGCGAGCTGGTGGCGGTGGCGGCGGTGGGGCATTCACTCTCCCTTCAGAGGGAACGTGACGGAGCCGCCCGAGTGCGTCCGTGGAGTTGAGGCACACGTGGACGAGTACACGCATGAGCCGGGAATAGCCGGGCATAGCCGGGAGAAGCCACCGACCCAACCCAATCGACACATCTATCGACGGCGTGCAAAAGGCGAAGCCCGTTTGTTTGGGGGGGTATGTCGGCCGTGGCCGTCCCTGATTGGCCGCTTGATTGGGAGAGCGCAGCGCCGCTCTTATGCACAATGTCCCTGTCTGACTGCCCACTTGCTGGCCATCGCTTCCTACCTACGTTGCCATGGGCATCCTCCCCGCTTCGTTCCTCGACCGGCTGCAGCTGCAGACCGCCATCTTGGCCGTAGCATGCAAGGGCGAGTAGAACCACAGAAACCCACACGCCTGCACATCTATCGCTCACGGCGGTACCGGTGCAGTGACCCCTCCAGCCTGGCCGTCCCTCCCCGCGTCTGAGAGAGAGCTGAGAACGCTACCAAACCCTACAACTGAACCTTTGAATACCCACCGGCTTCACCTGATCGCTTGGCCGCGCGCAGATCCCCGAGGGCGCCTGGTTCACGCTGGTTGTGTCTGGCGGCGTGTCGTACATCATGATTATCTGGTGGGCGGGTTCCGTACGCCGTACACAGCTCATGAACAAAATCCAGGTCCGCGACCCCTCTGAGCTCTTCTGCGTCCTCCGTAGCGAGTCTAGCGACAGCGCAACGCAGCAGCAACAGCCCCAGCAGCAGCTCCTGCAAACCTCATCCTCTGGCGGCAACGCCGCCGTCAACGTCGCCGCTGGCCCAAGCGCCCATGCGGCGGCCAGTGCCTCTGGCCCCGCAAGCGTCGGCCTTGAGGCCACCGCCGCCGCGGGGGCGCGGCCCGCCCCCAACACCGATGCCACGGGGGGTGCAGCCGCCGTGCTGGCGACAGCAGCAGCAGGCCCGCCGACCCTGATGGCAGTGCGCGCGATGACCCTCGCACGGCTGTCCTCCTGGCGCCCGACGGAGCTGGCGATGCGCCAGCCGAGTGGCGAGTTGCGGCTGCTCACGCGGCAGCCGGGCGTCGGGCTGTACTACAGCGAGAGCCCCGTGGGTCTGCCGAGCGTGCTGCTGCACTTCCTGCGGAACGTCCACGTGAGTCCCTGTCCGCTCTCACCAGCTGCTTTGCTCGGGAGCGCCGCCCGGGCGGAAGTGTGCGGCGGAGACAAGGGCCTTCATGCAGACAGCACTTATTACGCACCCTTAGCCCTTGAGGATCGTTTCCGTACGTAGTTTAAGTACCGCACCGTGCTGTGGCTGATCGTTTACCCTGGCGGCCATCTGGCTGGCGCCAGTGGCTGGCGAGGTCACTGGGGGCTCTGGATCTCATGGGGCNNCGCTCGCGGCGG
>LSYV01000315.1:0-19088 GCA_001584585.1 Gonium pectorale | reverse complement strand
GGCGGTGACGGCGCCCCCGGCGGCGGCGGCGGCGGCGGCGGTGCGGGCCCTGCGGTCACGGGGCACGCAGGCCGCACACCCGTCGCGCCGGCGGCGCTGCCGCCGCCGCCGTTGGCCCCCGCGGCTGACGCTGGTTTCGGCGCCGTGGCACCGGTGGCGTCGGGTCCGTCGGGTTGCGGAACTGCGATAAACTGGGCGGCCGTCGGCGCCGGCGGCATGAGGGGCGGCGCCGGCGTGCTTGAGGCCGGCGCCGGCGGCCTGGGGGACGGCGCCGCTGCCGCCACTGCGCCACCGCCCGTGGACTCCGCCTCTCCGGCGCCCGCGGCGACGGCCGAGCGCCATGCCGGGCCCACGCCACCCCTGCCGACGGCAACTCCACTCACGACCAACTTGGACCTGGCGCCGACTCCACCGCCGCCGCTGCCGCCGTTGCGGCTGCCGCCGCTGCCCCCGCTGCCGCCCCATCACCGCACCCCGCAGCACCCGCAGCAGCAGCATCCGCAGCACCCGCAGCACCCGCAGGCGGCTGCCCCCGAGCGACCCATGGTTCCCGCCTACCGCTACGGGCTGATGCTGGCGGTTGCGGCCGACGTGGCGTCGGCGCTGCTGCACCTGCACTCCCACGGCATCGTACACGGAGACGTCAAGGTGCGGGGCGCCGGTTGGTTGGTCGGGTGGTTGGTCGGTTGGTTGGTCGGTTGATGGATCGGTTGGTTGGTTGCTTGGGTGACTGGGACGAAAAGCTGACGGCACGCAGCGGCACCGAGCTTAGGTTTGCCGGACGTGGCTGTAGGAAGCGGACCCGGGAGGCCGGCCCGCCTCAAGCAGGCAGGCTCCCGGCCACCGCCCCACATTACAGCGACCCTGTTCTCGCCGGCGCCCTCCTGTCCTCGTCACCGCCCGCTTGTCGTTTTCGTTTGTCGTACCCCGCAGGCCAGCAACGTCCTCCTCAAGTCCGGGGCGTGTGCGGGCCGCCAGCAGACGCCCAGCGGCAGCGGCGGCAGCGCCACCTCCCGCCACGCCCGCGCACCCGCCGGCGGCGGCGGCGGTGGCGGCGGCGGCGGCCGCACCGCCTCCACCCCTGCGAACCCCGTGGATGACACATGGTGGTCGTTGGGCGGCGGAGGGACCAGCGGCGGCGGCGGCGGCGGAGTAGGAGGAGGATCGACTGCCTCCGGTGGGGCTGCCGCCTCGGCCTTTGAGCGGTTATTGCCGACCGGGATCGTCGCAAAGGTAAGCGCGGTCGCAACGGGAGCGGGGGGAGGGAGGGGGTGTGCGCGGAAGGGGGGGGAGAGCGGGCTGGAAGGCGTTCTCAGTACATGAGCTGGGGTCGCATTCTCATCTGACGGGGGGCGGTGCGCGCGCGCGTGTCCCCTCTTGCCGCCTGCCTGCCTCTGCTGCCTCCTCCTCAACCCCCACCTAGAGAGCTCACTTGCTTGCCCCGACCCCCGGACCTCCATCCCTCCATCCCTCCACCGACAGGTGTCCGACTTCGGCCTGGCTACTCACGTGGACGACCGCACGGAGACGCACGTGTCCGCCCTGACGGCGCAGGTGCGCGTGCGTGTCTGTGGGGGGGGGAGGGGGCCGGGGGCGGGTAGGGAAGTTGGGAACAAGTCGGGAACGGGTCGGGACGCGTGAGGCACGCCGATTAGCCAGGGTGGCCAGGGCCGGGGGGAGGGGGCCGGGAGGGGGGCGCGGCGGACGGCCGCGGAGAGCGGAGAGCGGCGCTGGGCACCTGGGTGGGCGAGTATACAGCTGCTCAAGGTCGTGTATGGGGAGTGGGGTCATAATGAAGGGGAAACGGGTCGCATCGCGGACACCAAATCGCATACTCAGTAGTAGGAGTAACGGCGGTCGTGTGTGGGGATTGGGTTTGGGGTTGTGGCGGGAGGAGGGCAAGCGAGCGACGGCGCAGGGCGCAGGGCGCGTGTGTGTGATGGGTCGGGGTGTAGGAAGGGGGCTGTGTGGGCTGGGTGCGAGGGCGGGCCAGTTTGTGGTGCGTGGGCGAGGCGGCGCCGTCAAGACTCCTGACTCAGGAGGGCCGTGTCGGCGCCGGGGCTATCGGTGCCGGTGCATGCGGCCCGGCAGGGTGCGCTCAAGAGGAAGTGGGTAACCGTGAAAATGTGTCATACCGGTACGTCTGCGTCGCTGTGTTTGTGTGCACCTGCCCGCCCGCCCATCCACTCCGCCCTTGCAATCCTCCCCTGTCCCCTCCCCTGTCCCCTCCCCCCTCCGCCTCCCGCCGCCGCCAGGGCACGCTGACCCACATGGCGCCCGAGCTGCTGCTCCACGGCCACATCTCCAAGCACCAGGACGTGTACGCCTTCGGCATCATGATGTTCGAGCTGTTCACCGGCGACAGGGCCTACCGCGGGGCGCCGCGGGCGCTGCTGCCGCACAAGGTGGGTCGGTGGGTCGTTGGGCTGGTGCCTGGTGGCGGTGGCGGTGGCGGTGGCGGTGGCCGGCGGTGCTGCGGTGTGTTGGGAGCAACAATGGGGTGGGGACTGGGGGGGTAGCAGCCGTCACGCGACTGCGCGGTTTGCTCAGTATGCAGGAATTGTTTTTTTTGGGGGGGGGGGATACGCTGCTGCCGCGCAAGGCGGGTGGGTAGGTTAGTGGCGGTGCTGCGCGGGCCGGGCCGGGCTGTGCTGCACTCGGGAGCACGGCGAGGACTGGGGAGGGCAAGAGTGGGGAGTGGGGAGGGAGAGGGGGAGGGTGGGGACTGGGGAGGGAGAGAGGGAGGATGTGGAGGCATGATCATGCGGGTGTACGGTACCGGTATTATACCGGTATGATATCCCCCACCCCAGTATTCGCAATTCGTCCATGGCCCCCCCGGCTTTGACGGACGTGTAACCTGTAACCTGTAACCTGTAACCTGTAACCGGTACGGCATGTACGGCTGGCGTGCTGTGCAGCTCTGGGGTGACATTCTCTCCGGAGCTGCACCCAAACCCGCAGCACGCTGATCCTCTGCCTTGCCTACAACCGCGTCCGTGTACGGCGTGTACGGCGTGTTGATTGCGTGAGTGACGTGTTTTTTTTGTCCCCATTCCCGCCAGATCGCGGTGCGGGGCCTGCGGCCGACCTTCCCGCCCCACACGCCGCCCGAGTACCGCTCGCTGGCGGAGAGGTGCTGGGCGGCCGACCCGCGCAAGAGGTGGGGCGCCGACGACTGCTTTTGAGGCTCCTCCCCTTGCCTTCCCTCCCCTCCCCTCTGGCCACCCCCCTCCCACCCCCCGCCCCAGCCCCAGCCAGAGAGCGCGTGCAGGCTGGGCGCGCGCGGCCTGACCGCGGTTCCGGGCAATCCGCGCGCTGGGGTGCTGGGGTGCGGGGGTGCGGATGTGCGGGGATGTGGAGTGGTGATGCGGAGGGGTGGCGCGGAGGGCCGCGGGCGAAACGCGGGCGTGCCGTGTGATGCGGTGCGGTGCGCGGTGCCGTGGCAGGGGGTCGTTCGGTCAGGTTGCCTCCAGGCAGTACCGGTACCCCAGTAGGTTGGGCCGCACGGCTGGTTTGCGTCCGGCTGGCGCGCAGGGCCGCTCTGGCGACCCGAGCGACACGCGGCGCATGGAAGCACATGGCAGGTGGACCCAAGTTGCACATCTACCGCCCAACACACCCACACCCACGTCGCCCCAACCACGAGTACACGACCCTGCGTGGTTGCCGCCCCGGGCCCCGGGGCCCCGGTCCTCCGCACTACCCCTCCGCACCCCCGCACCCGCGCACCCGCGTACCCCAGCGCGCGGGTTGCCCGGGAGGGCGGTAGACAGGACGCGCCCTAACCAACCCTCGGCTTCGGCGTAATAATGCGCTGTGTGGGGCAAGTCGTCTGTAAGACACTGTGATTGCGACTCCCTGATACCGCACAGCGCACCGAGTCCCACCGCCCCGTATCCCGTCCCCGGCTCTTGCCCGGCTTTGGGGTTAGTTCGTGCTTGGGGCCGGCGTGGTCTGAACGGCAACGTAAACCAAGTGCAATTTTATCCCGACTCAGGCCTACGTTTGAGGACGTCCTGGCGGAGCTGCAGCAGATGCGGCTGGCGGCCGAGGCACCGCCAGGTGGCCGCGGCGGCGGTGGTGGCGGCCGCGGCAGCGGCAGCGGCGGCGGGGCTGGCAGCGACGGCGGCCGCGGCGGCGCCTCGGCCGGCGGATACGGCGCCAGCAACCTCTGGACCGCCATACCATCCCTGGAGGCGAGCACCTGCGACACCGCCGACTTTGCCGCTTTCGCAAACACTACGGCCGAGTCGCTCGTCCAGCACGAGTGACGAACCGACCCTCCGTACACGTGCATGCGCTGCCGTACAGCACACCTGCCGTACGCACAGAGCAGGTGCTTTTTAGGGGCCGGCAGTGGTGTGAACGTGGCCCGCCCGCGCGCCTGCGTGTGTGCGCTCGCAGCGCTTCCAGAGTGCATGCGTCGCTGTGCGCCGTGAGTGAGTCCGCCGGTGGCTGGAAAGGGGCAGTTGCCGCCACCGCTGCCGCTGCCGCTGCCGCTGCTGCTCAGCGCGCAGGTGGGAGGCTACTCAGTCCGTGGGCAAAGGCTGACGGATGAGAGTCTTGCAGGGTTGGGGTACGGGGGGGGGGGCGGGGATGGCGTCGGGAGGAGGCCATCGACAAGGAGGAGGGTGCGGGGGTCTTGTTGCCGCCGCCGCCCCAGCGGTCCAGCGGTCCCGGTACGGGCGACAGTAATTATGACACCGCAGCGGATGGCGCCGCAGGATGGGGCTGGCGCCCGGGAGTCCAGGAGGGGCAGGCGGGCGGCCGGGTGTTGCAAGTCGAGTCGGGTCGGGGGCATCGGCTGCACCTGCGGATGAGGTCGGGTATTGGAAATAGATACGATGTCGGTGTTGTGTCCACGGCCGCGTCGGTGGGTCGCATTTGCAGAGTCACTCCCCCGCGCGGTTATATGTCGCGCCGCTCGCCCCCTTCCCCCTTCCAACCCTCTACCCCCCCCCCCCCGTGGTCGTCGCGCCGCCGCGAGTGGGTTAGTTATGAGTCTCCGCCTGGACATGTGTGTGGGTTTGCGCGAGTTTGTGTGGGTGTATGGTTCCGTCTCCGGGCCGACGCTGGCCTGGGGCGCTACCCGCCCAAACGCGAGACCATCTCAACGCCGCGAGGCGAGGTGTGTTTGTGTGCTTGTGTGTGGGGGAGGGGGGGTGCGTGGGTGATGGGGAGGATTGCCGAGTCAGGCTCCCCCGCGACCGGGATGGTCGTCCAGCAGGCCGCTGGCAGTTGATGCTGCGGCATGCATTTGCTGCAGTAGTTGGAGCACACACGGCCCTGAATCCGTTCGATACCGACCGGGTACGCACCGGCAAAACTGCTGTCGCCGGTCCGGTGCCTGCACTGGGCCAGCGCAAAAGGCCCCCTTCCCCCTGGCCGGAGGCTAGAACTGCCTGTGGGATTGTGGCTTATGGGTGGTGAAGTCGAGCAGCCGGTGGGGCATCTCCGCTACACGCTAGGGCGGGCTGGCGCATGCTGTTAGCGGCGTAGCTCTGGATTGGGGAACCTGCCGTGGCCCCGTAACTAATAAAGTCGAATGCATCACGAGGCGGGCTCAGCGTCCCCCCCATACGCGCCGAAGCGCGTCGGGCCTACCTGGCAGTGCTCACGTTCCCAGACTGTCATGCCCATGTGGGTTTGGCCATCGTACGACCCCCGATGTGCCTTTGTTGCATGCCGTTCTTGTGTCCTGCATCTGCGGTTGCGTTCTGCTCCAACCTTGCTGCGCGGGCCGGTGTGCCCCGCCGTACATGGCTTCTTCACAGTACTGCACCATGTACGGGCCAAAAGAGTCCAACTCCATGGCCGGCGGCGCGAGGGCTGTGTGCGGGTGGCATCTGGCATGGCTGGGCTTATAACGTGCGGTAGGAGGCGCGTTCATTGGTAGCGGCGGGCTGGGTGTGTTGGTTTCCAACTTCCACCATCGGGCCGCATCCCGCGAGGCGCAGGATTGCCTGGAGCCCTCGCTCCCCAGCCCCAGCCCCAGCCATCGTGCGGCCAGGGTGCGCGGCCAGGTCCCCGAGTCGGCAGGTGTGGACACGGATGACTGGCTACGATCTCCCCCTATGGCAGGCTGACTGGGACTGTGTGTGTAGATGCGCCCGCACGTTACGTATGCGTTGTCGATAGGCGTGTGTGTGTGTGGAGGGGGGTGTTACATCTCCGGGCCGACGCTGGCCAGGGGCGCTACCCGCCCCAACGCAAGACCACCTCAACCTGTGTGTGTTGAAGTGGAACGACGCATACGACGAGCGTAAGCGCGAAAGTGATGGTGTCGTTGTAGGACCCAGCTATGTGTGTGTATAGGTGTGTGTGTGTTTGTATGTGTATGTTCGTGTGTCTTCCCTGGCAGCGCAATGTTGCACGGTGGTGCAGTGGCCTAAGGCGGTGCGGCCCTGTCCAGCCCCGTACGTACTGCGGCGCCCTCCGCCGCTAGTCGCCGCTTTGCTATAGTGTGTCGGCTTGCCCGGCCTGACTGCGTTGGCGGCCGGCGGTCCGCCACCGGCACGCGCACACGCAATTTTCATACCGTGACGGGGGCAAGCCGCCACTTCAAGCGGGCGCGCGGGACGACGCGGGGCGCGGGTCAATCGTCGTGGCGCCGGGGTCGGGTCGGGGTTGCGACCGGTTAAGTGCCGTGGTTTCCGATGTGTGTATGTGGGGATGGGGGCGCTGTCCTAGTATCTTGCTGTCACAGCGAGGAGGTGGCCTTCTAGGTGCCAGGCGATGTGGTTCGGTCGGGCCTGCCCAGATTTTTGCCGGTTTCCCGGCGTGGGCGGTCCGGCCCAGGAAAGAACCAGCGAGCACCCTTCAATTATTAGGTATTCTACATGTTGCAAGATATGCCCGCTGTCGGTAAGTTTGCTAGTAAAAGGGGCCGGGGGAGGCGGTTGACCGACCTGTCTCGGCTGGGCCGAAGGGGTGGCTGGGGCGGGTGGGGGTGTTGACTGCTACCGGTCAAAACCCTTCGCGGCCGCCCTGTCCGGCGCGAAGCCCGTTCCGACAGGGCGCCCCTCGGCGGCCCTCTGATGGGCCTCAGCCCAAGGCAGAGGGCGCTACAAGGGCCGAGACAGGCCAGGGGTGGGAATAGAAACACACCGCGACCCCGAAAGCAGCGCAGACACACGTAGAACTTGATTGCGACTAAGCCGAGTCGCATTACGCCAGCTGCGTCTGCGGTGTTATTTCTGGGCCTTTCAAAGAGTAGCGAGGAGCGAGAGTGGTCGGGGGACTTTTGAGCAGTCGACTTTGCCCCCAAGGTTCGCCGTCTCAACGGCGCTGGTTGCAGGACCTCGGAAACGGCCCGCGGGTCGGTCGCCGGTCGCGCTCCATTTGGAAGCCAGTGTTGTGCTTCCCTATCTTTAGGGACTCTTAGAAGACAAGTCAGGTATTTCAAACAGCTGAGGCCATACAAAGCACCGTCCTTTTGCAATTCTCTACTCTTCCGGTCAGCCATCGCATTCCTTTCTTCAAGTATGGACCCAGCTTGAAACCTGCAGCCAGCCAGCAAGCCTGCTAAGCAGCTCAGCACCGCGCAAAGCGCCGTCGTCCTTCTCCGCCAAGCACGCCTTCTTCGCACTCAACCGAATGATGTAAGTCCACACTAAACGCGCTGCGCTGCCCTCGTGCTCCGGCATCTTTCCCGTTTTCCCACCTGCCTTTGCACCCTCCCCACTCGCTCATCGCACTGTTCGCGCTCCCCCCACAGGGCCGCGTCGGCGCTGGCTTCCGCGATGCTCAAGGGCGACGGCAGCGCCGCGCGGATCAGCGCGCGTCACCTGGCGTCTAACCTGCTGCCCGTGGACGCAATCAAAGGTGCCCCACTGGAGAATCGGAGGGCCGGCGGAGACATAGCAGGGAGGCAGCCTGCTGTGCTGCACGCGTGTAGGGAGACAAAGCGGGGGAGGGGGCGGGGCAGGGGCAGGAGGGTTACAACCCGCACTGCGTGGTGCGCGCGCGGGGCGCGATTCCGAGGAGGGGCAACCTAGAGTGCGATTAACGCGTGGGGAGCCCCCGATGTGCCTTCTTCTGGCTGGGCGGTGGCTGCCTGGCGCCGTGAAGTGCTATGGTGGGCGCCACCGTACGCGCGTGTGTGAGTGTGCTGGGAATGCAAGTGGCGTGCCCAAAGCAGTGCCGAGCAAAGGCAGCACGTCCCTGCGCGTCTGCGTGTGTGCGTGTGTGTGCTGTTGACCGCACGACCGCCCGCCCGCCCGTACGCAGGCGCCGCCTCCCGGCCTTCTCCCGCGCGGATGCGGCGGAGGTGGGACACCGCATACAAGTGCTGCGACATGGTGCTCCTGGTATGTACACGGTCGTACGTACGGGGTGTCGTACACACGGGGTGTGTTTGGTTGAGCGGCGGCCGGTTGGTCGGCCGCTCGCTGCCAGTCGAGACCTGCTGTTGCCTGCCCCGCTGCCCGCCGTCCATTTGGCGCGCAGGCCGTTGGGCTGTCCCGACGATAACTTCATGTACATGCCGCCCTGGGCCAAGCACGCGTGTCCGTTTATGTCACGCTGCGGTTATATCTTCTTCCCGGTTCCTGCCATCAAGCCAATCAAGTCCGTCTCTCAGACTTGGGAACATACGTACGGATGGTCCTCCCGCTTGGCGCGCGCTTGTCATCCCCCACGTACGCCCACCTCAGATCCTGGGCGTCTGGCTGTCCACCACATCCGCGTGGAGCATGGCGGGGCCGGCAGCGACCCACGGGACGGTGAGTAGCCAGCCGGGCGGCGTGCCGTATGGCAAACGTACAACCCCCGCGCCCGCTCCCCAGATCCACACGCGCACTCATCCCCTCTCCGACCCGCAGCTGCTGGGCGCCGGCTGCGCGGTGCTGGGCCTGCTGGGCCTGCTGTGCGCGGGCCACGACTGGCTGCCGATGCGGTCGCTGATGCTGGTGGGGCTGGGCCTCACAGCGCTGTCCACGCTGCAGCTCATGAACCAGGTGTGGTGCGGCGCGGTGCTGCCAGGTGCTGCCCGGTACGGTGCGGGTCGGGGACACGGTCGAAAACGGCCGAGCGCCGCGGGGGCTTATTGATTGGGCGGGGATTGATTGGGCTTTGGGGGGAAGGGCGCCATGGAGCCAGTGCCTGCAGTTCTTGCATCCATCAGATGCATGCCTGCAGCTCATGGACCGGGTGCGGGGAGCAGCGGAGCGGAGCAGCGGGGTCGGATGCGGCCGACGGATGCGCCGCGGGGGTTGGGGCTGGGGGCCTGGGACTGGGGAGCGGCCGCCGCCGGCAGCTGCTGTACATGCTGGAAGTGCACAAGGCAGGCTGTCGCGCTGGGAACCATGTACCGTTGACCGTTGACCGCTGACGGTTGGCAGCCGATCCTTTTTGACCGTCCCCTGCCGGTGTACCGGACCCTCCGAACCTCTTCTCCCCACTCCCACAACGCGCGCGCTGCGGCTGCCGCAGCCGTCTTCAAACCTCCCCCCCCTCCCCTTCCCCCCTTACCCACGTGCGCTGCCCCCGCCGCTGCCCCTGCCCTTCCCCGCCTGCCAGGTGGGCCGCGACGTGCAGACGCACTGCGCGCTGGCCGAGGCGATGACTCGCGTGAAGCACCTCGAGGAGCGAGTCGCCCGCATGCGCCACGACGAGCTAATCACGCAGGTGGGGGCAGGTAGCAGGGGAGGGGGTGCCGAGGAGGCGAGGGGTGGGGTGGCGCGTGGGGGTGGGGGGCGGGGACGCGGCAACGTGACATCGCGGGGGCGCGGGATGTGTTCGGCATGGCGGCGAGCTGGACGGTATAGACCTGCGCGCCTTGCACCTGGGTTGGGGGTCAGGGCGTGGTTGTAGGCTTGTGCGTGACCGTTGCGTCCGGGCTGGGGGTGTGGACTTGGTTATGGGCCCGGACGTTGGCGAAAGTAATGGGTTGGGGCACGAAGGGACTTGCTTGCAATCGTCGCTCCGGGACGGGGCGGACGGCGGCTGCACTGCGCGGGCGTCGCACGTGCGGGCATGCTGCGTGCCCGCTCCAGGACAGGCGGGTGGGTGGGTGGACGTAGGGCTGCGGTTGGTTGCCGCTCGTCTCGTCGCCCGCCTCACCGCGCCCTGCCCCCGGCCCCGCCCCTCCTGGCACACGGCGGCGCTCCATCATCCGCCGCCCGCCGTCACCACTGGCCCCATGCCGCTTCGCCGCCGCCGCCTCCTGCCACTATTGTTGACAGCTGTTCTTCCGCATGAATGAGATGGTGGGTGCGCGGCACAGAGCAGAGCAGGTTGTGTGTGCGCCTGTATTCCTGCGCCTCCCCTAGCTAAGTGCACATGGTGTGCCTATGGTCGCTCACAGCGATAAGCCAACACGCCCACGCAGCCACGTTGCTTCCTCCTGAGCATACCAACACGCCCGCTGCTAGCTCCTGTGCTAGCTCACCGCCGCACGTCGTCTTACACACCGCCCCCGCTACGCCCCTTCTTCGCCCCGCCCCCGCCCCCACTTCCCGCCCCCCCCTCGCAGGACGACATGCTGGGGCTGGTGCAGCAGTCGGCGTCGGCGCAGGCGGAGGCGCACTCGGCGGTGTGGCGCGCGGCGCAGGCGGACAAGGACTACCTGCGGTCCAAGGCGCAGGCGCTGCGGCGCCACGCGGCGGCGGTGGGCGAGTCGCTAAAGGCCAAGATCGCAGAGAGCAAGGTGCGTGCTGGGGCCGTGGGGTTTGGGGGGGGGTCGTGTGGGCACGGTTGATTGGGGCGGTTGATCGGCGGTTGGTTGTTGGCACGAGGCTGCCGGACGCGCTGCACGGCATTGGCGGATGTGGCGGCCGTGGATGTGGGTCGGTGACGGCAGCGGCTGGGCGCGGTGGAATCTGTGGAAAGGTTTGTGAGTGCGGAGAGTGCGTGTACTCATTAGCGGTTGAGTGCTGGCGTTGCACATTGCCTGATTGGGTGTGGGTGGGGCGGCCCTTATATGGGTTGGTGTTAGCTGGGTGCGGTGGCCATGGGCGGTAGGGCGTTGCTGCGCCGGGCGATCGAGCCAGGGCTGTCGGGGTGGAGACGGGTTCTGTGCCCCCACGGCAGCTCCGGACCGAGCGCCTCTCGCGGCGTACGGTGTGTACGGGGGCCGCGTCGGTGGCGAAGCTGTGGCGTACGATGCCCCGTTCCCTCCCTTGCCTGGCGGCTTCATGCGCAGGCCAACGCGACGGCTGGCGGCGCCGACACCGAGTCTCTGTCGCAGTCGCTGTGGGGCGTGGAGCGGCGGCTGGAGGCGGTGGACAGCGTCATACGCTACCTGGACCAAAAGGAGGCGGCGGGAGATCTGTCGTACGACGAGTACGAGGTACGCGTGTACGGCTGCGCGCACGGTTGTGTGTGGTTGGTGTGCAGTCACAAAGACCCCGTCGGCGGGCCATGCCCTGTTGCCACAATCGGCGGGTAGAAAGGCTGGGTCGTGGGTCCGAGGACAGCGCAGGGGGAGGACCTTGCGTTGCGTTCGCACACACGCCGATGTAGCAGCCCACGAGCGGGCTGCCGGG
Organism: Gonium pectorale; assembly: GCA_001584585.1. NCBI lineage: Eukaryota > Viridiplantae > Chlorophyta > Chlorophyceae > Chlamydomonadales > Volvocaceae > Gonium > Gonium pectorale. Next base: position 7,599 of record LSYV01000315.1, on the reverse strand, counting down.
CTGCAGACCGTCCCTGCGTAATCATGCGCCCAACCGCTAACCGTCATCTAACTTCCGCCTCCCAACCGTCACCAAACCGTCCCCACGCAGATCATCCTGGAGGCTCTGCTGGAGGGCTCGGCCGGCCACGTCTCCCCGCAGACCACCGCCGTACTGCACACCGAGAAGCAAGGGCTGGGTGCCGTACGGGCTGCCTTCGAGCGCCACACGGCCCAGGCGTACGAGCACGTGCTGGCGGCGGGCGGCGAGGGCGCGTCCGCCAGCATCGGCGCCGTCACCAAGGTGGAGGCGCGCAAGGCCAGCGCGCGGCGCCACTTCGAGGTGCGGTGTGCGGGGTGGGGTGGGGCTGGGCGAGGCGGGCAAACATAACCCATGGGTTGGTCGGGATGGAGGACGACGGGAGAGGTCGCGGTGGGGTGGTCGGGGGAAAGGGATGGACATGACCAATGACCCATGGGTCACTTTTCCCCGGCGAAGTAGCAGCAGGAGGGCGGCGCTGCTGCATGCGACTCTTATGTCTGGTTCTGAGTCCCGCTGTGATGAACATGTAAAGCTGCGACCCGCGTCCTTCAATCCTTGTCATCGAATGCACGAGGGCAGCTCGCGCCGTGCGTACGTCGGTTTGTTCTTTGCTGTTGCTGATTGTTGCTAGCACACCCCATACATCGATCCACAACGTGCGTGTGCCAACCGTACGTACCGTGCCGTACTTGCCGCCTCCGCACGCACGCACAGAACCGCTTCATGGAGCTCTTCCACTCGCACGGCGGTACGGGCGCGCCCAGCCCCTTCGCCGCCTCGCTGTCGGCGGCGCTCGAGGCGCTTCCCGAGCACTGCGTGCGCGACGTGGACGCGCAGGCCCGCCTGCGCCGCCTGGGCTGGGCGCTGCTGGCGGCGCAGGCGGCGGCGGGCTACGCGGCGCTCACGGCCTTTGTCCTTGTGGCCAAGAAGGACGACTGAGGGATGGATGATGGGTCGGTGGTGGTGGGTGGTGGGTGGCTGAGGGGCCGCGGCCGCGCATCTACTGCGGCGTTTTACGGGGGAGCACGGCGCCACGTGTGTGTGTGTGTGTGTGTGTGTGTGTGTGTGTGTGTGCACGGCATGTGCAGTGCATGCACGTTGTGTGGTGGCATCAGTCATGGTGTTGGTGTTGGTGGTGGCGGTGGTGGTGGCGTGGTGGAGCCTGGTGACACGCAGGAGCTGCTGGAGTAGTTGGGGTACAGTACAAGGAGCGGGGCGTGGCGGTTGTGGGGTAGGGGTACCGTAGGTTGGCCGGCGGAGCGTGGTGGCAGTCAGCGGAATACATACATACAATCGAGCGGTGCACGGTGCGGGACCGCCAACATGGTAAGTTGGCTGGTCAGCACGGCCGTCAGCTGCTGCGCAAGGGGCGCTTCCCAATGCCGCAGGCGTTCATGTGCATTTGGGTAGATAGCAGATACAGGGCAGAGACGACATGGAAGCAAGCCGCGTCAGCTTCATGTGGATGCTCCCTGCTGATCGCGATGCATGCTACGGAAGCGGCGCAGCCAGGCGCTGCGCGTTGCGCCCCGACGGATTGCTTGCGCTGGGAAGGCCGATCTGTGTCGAGCGAGGTTGCTTGCCCCGCCCCGCCCGTGTGCATGTGTGTGTGTTTGCTTTGGGGTGTTCGTTGTAGCGACGGGCGGGTGCTGGGCTGATGATGCGCGCGTGATGAGGGCGTGGCTGCTGGTTGACCGGTGTCCGTAAGGTACGGTAGTGTGCGAGCCAATTTTCGTCTTCGTTTCCCGCCTGCGCTGGGCGGCGGCGGAGAGGGCACATCACAGTTTTCCTGCGGTGTTTAATCAAGCCAGCTTGCAGATGAAAGGGCGCCTGTATGTCTTCCTGTCCCCCCACACACGTGCACACAGTGCCTAGCTGGCATGCATGAAAGAAAGCTGCCACGCACCGTACGTAGCGCACACATGCGCAAGGCGCGACACGACATGTCAATACTCGCAGCACGCATGTACGTGCCACCTCCTGGCAGGGCTGAAGTACGCACATAAGCGGCACCTAACCCGACACGCACCAACGCCAGCTGGACCCCTGTTCCACCCTCGCCTCCGGCCGGTCCGAGTGACCGCCTCACCTCCTGGTGGACGAGTGACCGCCTCACCTCCTCTGGTCACGCGTTTCATAGCAGTCCAAACAGAGATATGGGTCCAGATCGCCCGTTAGCCCGAGATACTAGCGACAAGGCATGTCCTGAGAGGCGTGTGTGTGTGCGTGTGCCATCCAGGCCCACACACCTCGCTGCCTCTGTGCAAGGGCTGACGGCGCGGGTGGGGGCCTGGCTGGCTGGCTGGCTGGCTGGCTGGCTGGCTCGACACTGACGCAGTGTGTACACACATACATACATCCGTGCGTACGGCGTGCAGAAGGGTGCCGTACGGTAAGGATACCGTACGCGGCTGTGGAACGTTACGGTCTCGCTCGGGCGGTTGAGCGGTACATTGTAACGTATGCATGCCGCCCCTTCTGCCTGCGCTAAACACAGTCGAAAAAACAGTTCATAGCAAGCCCGCGAGTACGGCAGTTAGGCGCACACAATCAACTCAGTGCACTTTGGCGAGGCTCACATACACCACTCATCATGCGCCGCCTGGGCCGCCGGCTGATGGCGGCGCAGGCGGCGGCGGGCTACTCTCCCTTCGTCGTCCTGGTGGCCAAAAAGAAGGACGACGAGCGATGATGGGGTTGATGGGGGATGGGGGTGGGCGGGTGAGGGAGCCTTGGTTGCCCCTTAGCCTGCCTCGGTCTCGGAGCCTCGGACCCCTCCAACAGCAACATCAGCGACGGCTCCCGCCCTGATCGCCACCGCGGCCCGGCGCGGCGGGCGGCGGGGGGTAATGGCGCTTGGCGCACAAAGCGCCGCGCTGAGGGAACGCTGCTGGATTCTCGCAGCTGCGTGCCCAGCGCGCTGCCCACGATAGCCGGGTCGGTCGCTTTGACGGACGTGTAACCTGTAACCTGGATAGCCGGGTCGGTGCGGGCGGGGCGAGACACGGCGCTGGGTGCGATAGATTGCAGAGGCTACAGCGGGTGATTGAGCGGATGATGGGCCTGGCTAGGTCCCCAGCGGTGGGGTGCCGCCAGCGCTCCCAAGCCCCGTAGCTGCCACCTCCACTGCCGTTGCCGCCTCCACGCCTCAGACCACGCTATCAGCAGGGTCGCTCAACATGAGGGTTCATTATGGTGTAGCAACTAGCGAGTGTAGTGTAGTGTGCACTGGCGGCGCGCGCAGAGATCGCGCCGCGGTTCCGCGTCGAGGCTACATGCATGATGGTGGCTGGTCGCATTTACACAAGCTCTGCACCGTGGCCCTAAGGTCCTAACAGTGCATGCGACACATGTGCGTGTCCGCTAGAGCAAGCGTGTCGAGCGACAGCTGTGCAGCTTTCTCTTTTCTCGACCAGCGCAAACTAACGGCGCTCAAATACGTAGCCAGCGCCTACCGTACACAGATATCGTACGAGATCGTGCACAGCAAACCCATACACCAGCCAACACAAGGGCAGCATCAGGCTCGGCTCGAGCCTTCTAGCGCCATACTTCACGGCACATATCACGCGTCCTGTCAATCACACGATATGTCGTGACAACGCTGCTGCCTTCCCTATCTCCGTTTCCTTTTTCATTCGTGAGTGAACGCACGGCAATCAACGATTGGTCGGGCAACTTACTTACTTATGACTCATCCCCATAGCTAACGCTCAGCTATCAGTCTAACCAACCTAACCAACTGGTAGTTAGTTGAGCGAGCCCAGTACGGACGACTCTTCTCATGGTGGGCTAGGGTCAGTGGCCCCAGCGGTCCGAGCATCGCACGACCTCGGAACGGCCCTGGCTCGCCCATGTAGCCCCACATGAGCCCACCATGAGAAGAGCGAGTCCTCCGTACTGGGCATGGTTAGGAACCCATGATTCGGTCGTTCGATGGTCACCACAGGTCGTGGGTTTAATTCCGGTAATCCAACGCGGGGCAGAGCAGTGGCATAAATGCGCAAGCAGCCATGAGCCCATAGCTCGGGGGCCCAACCTGCGAAGCGCTGGCTGTGATAGCCACTCTGGACTCTGCTGACGCCAGGCACATGACCAGGGGCGTGAGTCAGGCGTGGATGGGCCGGTGAAGGATATACCGTCAGAAAGAAACCCAGTGGGAGTGATCCCTCAGCAAGAGGACATGTGCCATGCTCCCCCTTAACACACGGATTGCATGTTGAGGCCGAAGAGGATGTTCGAGGTGTTCGTTGCTTTCGCTGGCAGCGGCGGCGGCGGCGGCGGTGGTCGGCGGCGGCTGCGAGCGCGAGGAGCGTGGCGTCGATGCGATGAGCGAGCGACGTGAGCTTGTCGGCAGGGAGATGGGGTTTCCGAGGCGCGACAGCGGAGCCCGGGCGGCTTCGCGAACCTGAATGGGCATGGATGCCGACAAGGCGGTGGTGCTGCGGCGACGAGGGCGTTGATACGCATGGCATATCAGTAACGCTGGATGGTAAGTCGCAAAATGCTCATTGCGCCGAGCATTATTGCATGCATGCTGCTGCTAATTCCAAGTCCCGTTGGTTACTACACAACCGCCATGTCATCACAAAAGCTGTAGTTGCTGCGGTCTCGCTTGCTTCAAGGGTTTAGGGTTTTAGGGTTTTTAGGGGTTTCGCTTGCTTCAAGTAGAAAGCCTGAACCGGCCTATGGATTCCGGGGGAGCATCAGCTTGTCAGCTATCATAGGGACGATTGGGCCATCAAGAGCTTCGCCGCCGACGCATTTGACGAGTGTGGCGTCCTCATTGCAAGCACGGGACACTGGGCGGCGTCGCACCAGACGCACGGGGAACCCTGGAGTATCCCCAAGTTCAAGGAGAACTTGAAAAGATTGGCCACGCGGCTGACGGAGGTGCAGAAGCGGGGCCCGACGCAAGTGTTTTACGCGCTGGCAAACTTAACCCCCTTGAGCTTGCGCTTGTTCGCCGGCGCTGACTTTCGGTATGACAAGGTGTTGGAGGCGTACAACATGTTGGCGATGGAGGTGTTGCGCGACATGGGGGTGCCGATCCTAGACATGTGGGGAGTGAGCAGCGCGCTGCCAGAGGGCTCGTTTGACGGAAGTCACTATTTCTGGAGCGGCACGGTGGGCAGCGCAATGCAGCACATCGTGATGCACAGCATATGCCCTTGACATCATATCGGCAGCCCTGTTGTGGTTCGTCGGGGGGCGAGGTAGATGCCTTTTGGCGCACTCCCCCACGTTGCGGGTGCCGTGAGCATGAAGCGCAGTGTTGACACCGTTGAGAAGGATCAATGTGCTGTCTTTGCATAATACTGCTGTCATGTTAGCTGTGCCCGGCGTGATTAGGGTCGGCGGCGCAGTGGCCTGCTGCGGACTGTTGTACGGCATGGTACGATTTCAGCGCTTCTGCGCCGTGAAGTCCTGCCGTGTATGCTGACGGCGCACTTCGAGAGCCGGAGCTTGCCTCTTCTAGGATGTGACGGCGATGAATCTACGCAGGAGTCTCGCTCTCAGACTGCGCTGCCTCTTTTGCACACTTTAATGCAAGTGCCTGGGACGCCCGTTTCCTATGTACGTCTTGATTGGGCAATGGCTTTCCCATGAACTGTGCACATCGACCTGTAACCTGTAACCCCATCCCACAGAAAACAGACTCGCCGCTTCCGATTCCAGAGAGGACATGACCAAGAGGGCACATCATCAACATGCTGGCGTCCTCCCTCCGGGAACGTCAAAGGCTCAACACGTCCTGCCTTCCCTCGTCCGCCAGGGCGTGGAACCACGACGGTTTCCGCACGTAGCGTAGCGTAGTAGCGGAAACCGAGGTTTCCTGCGTTCGGCTGGCCAGCGTGTGTGCACTTCGGTGCTGTCCGGTAGTACGGCAGTACGAGGCCGGTAGGCCTGGGTCCTTAGGCTGTCGCACCGGTCGGTGCTAGCTAATTCGCGAGTTTCCTTTTGTCAGATCTGACACCGCCGGGCCGGACTGAGCCATACTACGTTACAGTCCCTGGCCAGTCCCGGCTCGGTGGATCAGGGCTCGCCCCCCATCCCCCGCAAAAGACTATCTTTTCTGCCTGCAGGTACCCCTACTCCGCGGCGGAGCCGCGGCTAAGCGACGCAAGACGCAATGCTGGAAACCCACACATACAATAAATTAGGTATTCGCTATGGTGGGATGGGCCGGCGCGTAGGCGAACCCCCAGAACCCCAATCAGTAGATCGCCTGCAGAAACGGGCCCCCGTGGCTAGGAAAACATGAACTGCTAGGCTCTCCCACTCTCCGCCACCTGCCGATACTGCGGCATGCAATTCCCTCACAAACGGACACGAGCAGACAGGCACGCGCGCCTTGCCCTGTCTGCAGCCTGTGCGCTGCTCCTCGACCGTGTCTATCAATTCTACCTAAGCCCCGCCCGTCGTTGCCGTACCATCCATTTACTCTTTGGCACTGCTTGCATGTCCGGTGCGGTGCGGTGTCATGGAACCGCAACATGCGCATTGTGCCGTTCATCCCCCCAGGGCAGCAGTTTGGCCGTGTCGGCTGACTTGAGCAGTGCAATACCGTTACGTATGTCGGGTGGCGACTGGTGGCGATGCCCGACCAGCCCGGCGCCCTGCTGCGGCTCTTAAAAACGACGCCCTACAAACCACACTTCATTCCAGTGTAGAAACTTTCCTGCGCACCGGAAGACTCGTAACAACATGTAACTCGATGCTTCGTACTCACAGCGGCTCGCGGGCCCAGTCTTTCGCAACCCAGTCTTTCGAAGTGCAAGCCGCGAGGCTGGTGATTGCCTGACCCGCCTGGCGGGCACCGGCCCCTCTCACACCCGCATGCGCCCCGCCCTAACACCCGCGCCGCTAGGGCGCCGCGCCGGAGATAGCCTGTCAAGCCTGTGGTGCTGGGCACCTGCCGTACCAAGCCTGATGTACTAATACGGCAGGAGCGGAATAGAACTCGTGCCAAGATCCATGACAGTGGAAAGCCGCCTCCGTCGCGCCTCCCGGGCGCCGCCGCCGCCACCACCATGGCCGGCCGCAGCCGCGGCGGCACGTGCCCACGGCGCGACGGCGCCGCTTGGCCTGCCCGGCGCTGGGCCGCCGGCGATCGCCGCGGCGGAGGCGGCGGGTGAGAGCTCCAGCGATGGCCGCTTCTGCAGCCATGCATTGCCAACGTGGGGTAGGGCCCAAAAGCCCGGCGGTGCTGCAGCCGCTGCATGGCCGCCCAACCCCGGCATGCGCGGCAGCCGCGGGGGAGGCGGTGGCGGCGGCGCCACCACCGCCGTGCCCTCCTCCACCGCCGCCGCCGCTGCCAGGGCTCGCGCCTTGCAAACGCTGCACGTGCACTTGCCGCAAGTGGGGCAGAAGGACGGCGAGGCGCACGACGTCGCCGCCGCCCCGCCGCTTGCTCCAGCGATGCCGCCGCCGCCGCCATCAGCGTCCCCCGCCCCACTCCGGCTCCCGCCGCTGCCGCGCCTGCCCGATGAGGCTCCCGCCAGCGGCGCCGGCGCTGGCGGATCGGGGCACACCGGTTCCAACGCCGCCGCCGCCACCGCCACCGCCACCTCCGCC
>LSYV01000313.1:5442-15696 GCA_001584585.1 Gonium pectorale | reverse complement strand
CCACGAAATGAATAACCCCTCCCCCTCTTCTCCCCTTCCCTCCCCTCCTGCACACCCCCCAGCCCGTTGTTAGTACCACCCTGTCTCCTTCCACACACACACACACACACACACCCTCCTCGTATGCGTTTTCCTTTTCAACACACACCCTCCGCGCGCCCGCACACCTGGCCGCCGCCTCGTGCGGTTCGCGCAGCATGTCCAGCAGCAGCCCCTCCACCGCCACCGCCTCCGCCCGGGTCGCGGGCTTGTCACTGGGAAGCACCAACAAGCAAGCGCCGCCAGCGCCGCCGCCGCCCTTTCCGCCTCCGCCGCCTCCTCCTCCTCCGCCGCCGCCGGCGCCGTCGCGGACCACCATAGCGGGCAGCTCCAGGTCCAGCCCCGCCCACGAGTGCGGCAGCCGCAGCATGAGCGTCCGCCGCTGCAGAGTGTGCACCTGCTGCTGCTGCACCTGCATGGCCTGCAGCTGTGCCGCCGTCGCCCCCGCCGCCGACGCGGCGGCGGCGCCGCCGCCGCTCAGCGGTCCCTCCAGCAGCCCCAGCGACCCGAACGGCGGCCCAACCATCGACTCAAACGCCAGGACGCCCCGCCGCCGCCGAGCCGGCGGCGGCGCCGCCGATGGGGTCGCGATCGCGGTGGTTCCGGAGCGGTGACGTGGCGGCGGCGCGCTCCCAGGCGCCGGCGCCGCTGCCGGTGCCCGGCCCGCCCACCGACCAGTTGCTCCGGGTGAAGCCGCTGAGCAGGTCCCGCTCCCGGTCTCGGAGGCCGCGATCCAGCTCCGTCAGATCCACGGGCATGCCGTACGCGACCCGCGGGACGTAGCCGCCGGCGTTGCCGCGGCCGTACCCGGATCCCGGACCCGGCGGCGGCAGCGGCAGCGGCATGCCGTACAATGGCCCGGGTGCGGCGTTGCCGTACCCGTAGCTGTTGCTGTAGGTGAGTGAGAGCAAGCTGCTGCCGCCCGCAAGCGCAGCGCCGCCGCCGCTGCCGCCGCCGCCTCCACTTTCGTCCCAGGTCCCGGCGGGCGGCCCCGGCTGCACAGCCGCCAAGGCCACGGCGGCGCCGGCGGCTGCGGGGTCGTTGAAGGACGACTGCGCCTCAGGCAGCGAGTGCGACTGCGGGATGCCGTACGGAGGTGGCCTGCAGGGGTATGCGGGACCGGGGGCGTCGTAAACACCGGCGCTGCAGTCCGTCCGGCCAGAGTCCTGCCCACCCTGCCCATCCCTCCTCGCCCCTCGTCATCTGCCATGCCGCAACGCGCCGTCTGCCCGATCAACACCCCAGCAGCCTGCCCGTACCCCGTCTTCGCAACCACCAGCCGTCACCATCCCCCGCCGGACCTCACTCCCAGCCGGCACCCACCCACTAACCGTAAGCCGCCCACGTCCAGACCAAGCCCCCGGCCAGCACCCCCACCCCCACCCATCCACCTACCCCCCACCCCACCCACCCCACCCCACGCACACACACCGGTAGAACATGGTCCCCGACTCGGCCCACGCGTGCTGCTGCGCGTCGCGCACGTGCGCCCACGTGATGGAGCCCCCGGGTGCCTGCTGCACGGCCGCAGCCGCTGCAGCGGCAGCTGAGGCCGCCTGGCCGCTGCCGCCGCTGCTGCCGCCGCTGGCGGCGGCGGGCCCTGCCTCCCGCTCCCGCTCGCGCTCCCGTTCCTGGAGTGCGCGTGATGCCGTATGCCCCCGGCCCTGGCGGCCGCCGCCGCCACCGCCGCCACGGTGGTGGAGGTGGCCGGAGCCGCCACCGCTGCTGTAGCCGCCCGGGAGGGCGGAGACGGAGTCCAACCTGCACAAGGGAGGCGGCAGGGCCAGGCGGGCGGGGAGCCGGTTTCAACGGCAGGGATTGGAGGTCCGCTGGGTGGCATCCTAGGCCCACGTTCCGTGCCCGTCTCAGTGACACGCAGCCGCAGCGCGCATGTCCTCCATGTCCTCCATGTCCTCCATGTCCTCCATGTCCTCCATGTCCTCTTTCATGCCCCCATGCACGCACCCGGCCGGTGGGCCAGGCGCTGGCTGGCCAGGAACCAGATGCCGCACCCACCCGTCTACCCTGTTCGACCGCCCACATCCGTGAAAGCAAGCCAGGCAGCGCACACAGCTGCCCATACGCGCACACACACAGTTGCTTGGGACTGCAGGCTGTCCCTTGGGTTGAGCAAGGGGGAACAGCGGTCCCCCACACCCCTCGCCTCGCGGCGTTGAGGTGGTCTCGCGTTGCGGCGGGTAGCGCCCCAGGCCAGCGTCGGCCCGGAGATGTAAGGCCACACACACATACACATTCTCCCACACACGGCCGCGCACCGTGGCAGCGAGCCGGCCGGGGAGGCATCCCCCGCGAAGAAGGAGGAGTCGAAGCTGCCGCCGATGGGCAGCGTCCGCCGGGTGGCGGCTGCGACGTGTTGGAATAGTTGGGGGCGGGGGCGGGACAGGGCTTGAGTCGGGGAAGGACTCGAAGCAGCGAGAAGGCCGTGCGTGCCGACACATACTGTGCATAGCGTTGTTTAGGTAGCGTCTGGGAAGGGGAACTGGCTTCGCTTTCGGTAACGACTTGACCAAGCGTCGTCCGCTTTGCTGAAATGGCGGTGAGGCGCGCCCGAGCGCTGTAGAATTAGTGCGCTGTTGCCCATGACACCCCGCATGTGGGTGACGGAGAGGTGAGGTTTGCGATGCAGGTGGCATGATTGGGGAGAGGCCCGCGAGGAGGCGAGCTGGAAACTCACTCAAGAGGTAAGAGGGGCCGTTGGAGGTGGATGGGCGGGGGACGGGCGGGAAGGGCGCGCCACGCTGGCCGCTCCCGGCTGCAGCGTGGCCGCCATTCCTAGTCGGTGACAGGTCCGAGGACCGCAGGCCGGCGCCCTGTCGGTGGAGTTGAGGATGAAGGATTGGGGTGTGGCGGGTGCGAGAGTAGAGCCGTGGACCGACGACCCTTGGCCCGCCCCATCCAAGTGCATAATTGGGTTTGCATGCGAGTGAGAAGCTAATGGCAGCACCATCGCAGCAGTCACGTTTGTTCGAAGGAGCCGCTGCAGAAACCAGAGCCGCGCGCCGCTAAGTGCGCTCCGCACCGTAGCATGCTTGCCGCTCCTGCTCTTCCCATCCAGCGGCGCAAGCGAAAGCTCCCCGTTCGTGCGCATCCCCTAATCGCGGGCTGGCCGCTTTCTCAGTGTTCTTGCATATTTCATTTTCTAAAGCTGTAAAAGATAACAAAAGAAGTGCCAACAATAGAAAAGGTCTCGTAATAAATCAACTTGAAAGTGTGCCCTTGTGCAGCACAGCTAGCTATTCATGTAGGTATCTTCATTGTAAGCAGTTACAAAACTCTGCAAAAGGACCCCAGGCTCCCAGTCTGGACAGCCAACTGCCGAACCGAAAACGGGAAGGAGGCGCCCAGACCCCAGAGCCCCAGACGCGCGATGACATTACGAATATATTGACATTTTATGGGATTGTATTCGACTCGCAAAATTACTAGGCCATTACTACTCGCAGCCCCGCTGCCCCCGCACCCTAGTGCGATAGTGAGCCCAAATTGACATCATTTTCTTATAATGATGATCTAGTATCACCTGGTATGAGGCGCGCGGCAGCGGCGCTGACCTTGCCGGCGCTGGAGGCGAGCGGCACCCGAGCCATGGCGGCCCCCAGCTGGCAAGTATCATACTAGTATCGAAGGGGCGGGGGCTCCGGGAGTAAATGGGGTTTGACTATCACACGAGCCCCGTCGCCGAGGAGGGGCGACCATGCGAGGGGCACTGCCACCGTGTGTGGGTATGCCACCTGACAAAGTCAACCAGACGTCCCAGGCCCCTCCGTAACATGGACACTCGATTCGCGCGCAGGCCGCTGCAGCAGCTTCCACGGTATCAGCCGTCGCCACGCTGCATGTGCACGGCAGCGGCCGCCTCCGGGCCCGCTCCCCTCACCAGCGGAGCTGCTGGCTGGCCCGCCCCCTGTGCCGCCGGCGATGGTCGGCGCGGATGCCATACGGCGACGCGCGGTCCTGTCGCTGCAACTGTGCCTGGGGCGCGAGGCACTGGCTCAGACCCATGGGTCTCGCGCTGCCGCGGCCGCTCCGCCGCACCGTCTGCATCCTCGTCCGAACTGCGTGCCGGCACCAGTGCCGCCGGCATCACGTGCAATGGCCCTAGCGGGCTATCGCCGCTGCGACACCAGCCGTGCGGCGCGCCATTAATCTCCGCCGGCGGCCGTGCCATGGATGGCGGCGGTGGCGGCGCCGCCGCCGGCAGCCGCCGCATCGCCACGCGCTCAGCCGCCGCCAGCTCCAGCGCCGACCCCACCCACGGGTCCGCAGCCGCCGCTCCGGCGGCGCCGTCGGCTCCGCAGCTGCCGCTGAGCATGCGCCCTGCCGTACACTTGGACGAGCTGCCGTCGGCGCTGGCGTGGAAGTCCGACATGGCGGCCCGGATCGCGGAGCTGGGGGATACGTGGGAGCGGGAGGACGGCGGGCCGGACGCGGCCGGGCTCCTGGTGGGGTGGGGTTGGTGGGCGGATAGGGGGGCCGAGGGGAGTCGTGGTATAGCAGATGCGTGATGGGTGATGGGTGATGTGTGGTGGTGGCGGTGGTGGCGGTGGTGGCGGTGGTGGCGGTGGACGCGCGGGCAGGTGGCCTTCTGGCGGGTCCACCAGGCACAGGCGTTATTGTTGTGGTGCAGGCCATTGAAGAGAGCCAGGTCGTTCCGATTGGCCGGGACTGCCTGCCCGTGCCCGTGAGTCTGTGGGCTGGTGCCCGTGCCGCCTGCGTCGACACCTGCCGTACCGACTGCCATTGCCGATAACTGTTTACCTTCAGCCGTTGCCCTCCAACCGCCCGCAGCGGGAGCTTGACTGGGTCCTGGACGACGCCATCGAGGTGCGGCGCGGGGTGGCCCTGGAGCTTCGGGAAGGTCCTTAGACAGACTCGGGAAAAGCGGTTAGATGTGCACACGCACACACCCACATACGTAACACGCACGTACCGCGCCCCACAACCCGTTCGCACGATAAGCATCAAGTTCTCGTAGCCCTCCGTGGCGATCGTCCGTCGGCCCTCAACATGGAGGCCCCGTGATCCACCCTCCTCAACTGCACCCACCCCGCCCTCGCCGACGTTCCCCTCTCGCCCCCACTCCACCCCTTTACATACTGCGCTGCCCTGCATGCCGATCCGCGGTCTCGCTGCCGTCCGCCCGCCCTCAGGCCTTCCGGACGCGGCCCGACGCCGACTGGGAGCCCTCCAGCTGGCGCATGCTGGAGCCGCTGGCACGCGGGGAGGCGGCGCGGGGGCGCGGCCTGGGCGGCTGGCAGCTGCGCATGCGGGCGCCCGTGGCGGCGCTGCGGGAGTGGTGGGAGCGGCGGCTGAGGGTGAGCAGGCGGGCGCGGGCGGCATGCGGCAGAGCAGCAGAGCGGCAGAGCGGTGGCAGCGGCCGCGGCAGGGGCGGCGGCGGGGGGGGGGTCCTGCATCGCTAGGGTGGGTGCTGAGGACCCTGGACTCCCCACCCAGGGGGTGCGGCAGCGGAGATGGCACCGGGGCGGGCGCACCCAGTGCCTGTGCTGCACGGCAGCAGCGGCAAGTGTGGCTTCGAGTTTTGGGCGTACAAGTACATGTTTATTCGAGAAGCGGCACAGCTGTGCGCCCGTAAACGTCGACTCGTTCATCTGCCGCCGCCCCTCCTGCCTGAGCGGCCGGCTGCGGAGCCACTCACGGTTTGCTTGGGGCCGCTCCGTGCTGACGCGGTTCCCACATCGCACCACCCCCGCCCCATCTGCAGCCCAGCTGCACCCATCCTAGCGCTCTCAGCTCAGCTCAGCCAGCCGCAGCAGCGCCAAGTGCTCACTACGGCCGGGGCTACCATGGGGCTGCCGGCTAGGTTGCCTGCTGGTTCGCCCGCTCCGCGCCTGTTTGGGCACCAACTACCGTACCGTCCTCGAACGGCCTCCCATTGACGCGTCGCCGTCGTCTCCACCGCCTGCCGTCTCAATTCCCCGCTGTCAAACTGGCGGTTCACACACACACACACTCCACTATCGCATGGAAATCGACAACAACTTGGGCACCCCCAACTAACTGACTGCCCGGCGCTGCCCGCCCCCGCCCGCCGCAGGACCGGGTGCCCTTCCAGTACCTTATCAGCTCCGCCCACTGGCACACCTACGTGCTCAGCGTGGGCCCCGGCGTGCTCATACCGCGACCCGAGACCGAGATCTTCCCGCTCCTGGTGGCGGAGGCGCTGCGCCGCTCGCCGGCGCTGGCGGCCGCGCCCTGGGCCGACCTGGGCACCGGCAGCGGCGCCATCGCGGTGGCGGCGGCCGACGTGCTGCGGGGGAGCAACCCGGTGAGGGGCCCGAGGGCTGGTGACGCGATGGGCCGCGGCTCGTGGGATGGGGGCTGGATGGGGCCCGGGACCGGAGGCTGTGCTTGTAGGTGTATGTGTTGAAATGAAACAACGGTAGGTGTATGTGTGGGGTGGGGGGGGGGGCCGGGGAGCGGACCGACAGGAATGCGCTGCGCAGAGCAGCGCCCCCCGCGGACCCGAGCTTCAGAACTGTAAACCCGCCGCCGCCATCGCCAGCCGGCCCTGCATCCTCCAATGCGCACAGCACAGCACAGCGATGGCCCTTGGCCTCTGCCCAAGTATGCGTGTCCTTCGGGCGTGTTCGTCTTTGCCCCCGCCGGTCCTTCTCCTCCTCAACTCATTGTCTCCTGGGTCCCGTCACCCCGGATCCCGCAGTCCGCCGTGGTGTGGGCCGTGGACGTCAGCCCGGCCGCCCTCGCCTACGCCCAGTTTAACGCGCAGCTGGTGCTCGGCGGCAGCCCGGACGGCGCCGTCGCAGCCGCCTCCTCGTCTGCCGGCGGCGCCGCCACCGCCGCCGATGCGGCCGGCGGCCGCTGCCCCCACGTTCGGGTGGTTCGCGGAAGCTGGTTCGACCCGCTGCTGGCGGCGGGGCTGCGCGGCCGCCTGGGGGGGCTGCTGAGCAACCCACCCTACATCCCGCGGTGCCAGATGGCGGGCCTGCAGGCGGAGGTTGGCCGCCACGAGCCGGCGGGGGCGCTGGACGGCGGCGAGGGGCACGGGCTGGACAGCCTGCAGGTGGGTAGTGAAGAACGGAAACGGGTCGCGTCGCGGAACTTGGTTAGTTGCGGAAATTGTTTAGTCGCGGAAGTTGGTTAGTTGAGTAGCCTGCAGGCGGGGGAGTGTGGTGAAGATGGGTCGCAAAACAAACGGGTGGCGACACGTGGCGGAGGTGGGGATGGGGTGCTTGCCGCTGCGTGTCCCGCCGCTATCCTCTGCGACCCTGCGCTGGCCTGAGGCCCAGTCAGCCCCTCGGCGCGCCGCCCATCGTGGGACCTCCACCGGGCTTCAGGGATGACGAGATGCCTGCGTGTATATGCGTGTTTGTGTTTGTTTGCATGCCTGTGTCTGTGAATGAACGCGCGCTTACGGGAGTGGCAGCCTGCAGAGGGTTGTGGGGCCTCGGGGGGTTCGTATTCGGGGCCGAGGCTGGGTGCGGCTTTGGGTTCGCTGCAGGGATTGGGGGTTGGGGGGTGGGGCGCTGGATGGTAACGGGTGGCCTGAACAGGTGGGGACCTGGGCAGGGGTGGGTACGGCCGGGACCTTGTCTGGCGGCGGCTTATCGGGCCCTCTCTCGGCACGTGCCCGCCCTCATGGGGAGCGCCCCTCCACCCGTATGGGTCCCGCCCGCGCAGGAGCTGTGCTCACGGGCCGCGGAGATGCTCGTCCCCGGAGGGCTAATAGCCCTGGAGGTACGGGCAGTCGGGCGCCGGGCGGGGTGGGGTGGGGCGGCGGCTGGGCTATGGGCAGGGGCGAGGGTTGCCACGAGCATGAGCCCGGGCAGACGTCGGGCCCCGAGGGCGCCATCACGTGGAGCACCGGACCTCCCAAACGCAATGGCAAACCGTTGGCCCCCCGTTGCCGGTACTCCGGTAGTGCACCCCCTCAACCCACCCGCGCGCATGTGCCTGCGTCTGCCGCCCTCATGCTTTCTCCTGTTCGTTCCATTTTTTCATCCGCGCCCTTGCCCATGTGATATTCCGTGCGCCACCCGCCCCCCTCCCCGCCGCCCCCGGGGGCCCACGGCACGGATCGCTCGTTGCTGACATCGCAGTTTTGCAGGTCGTCTTCAACCCCCCCCCAAGACCGCCTTTCCTCCTACTGCTGAGTATGCGATTCGATGTCCACGACGCGACCCGTTTCCCATTCCGTATTACCCCCCCCCCCACACCCGCCCCCGAGCAGACAGCCGGCGGGGAGCAAGCTGACCTGGTCGCGGAGCTGCTGAGGAGGTCTGGGCCCGACCCCACCGGCGCGCTCTCTCAGAGCGGCGATGCGGCCTGCGACGGGCGAGAGGGCGCCGGCTGCGCAACCAGCGCGTTCGAGGCGGTGGAGGTGCTGGAGGACTGCTACGGCGTGCGGCGGTTCGTTCGCGCGTACCGCAGCGGTGGGGCCTGACGGGCAACACGATGTTGGGGCGTTGCGAGACGGGGACAGGGCCGCACACACACACACACACGGGAACTGTTTTGTCGTATAACTGTTTTGAGCATACCGTAACGCATACGTAACACACACGGGCACATGTGACGTGGTAAAACTTCGAAGCAGAACGACAGGGCGTCGCGTACCGTTCCCGAAGCACGGCAAGGGGTGGCGGTGTGTACAGGTGTGTACGGGTCAGTACGGCAAGCTTTTCCAATGCGAGACGAGTACGGCTGATCTGTTGCGGCGCTGCGCGCTCCCGGTGATGGGTGCTACAGGTGCTGTTGAACCAGGCGGGTATGTCTCAAGTGCCCAGAGCGCCCAGACGGCGACACCGCTGCGTGGATGTGTAAGCCTCAGCATAGCCTTCCTTGTGTAGTCTTCGTTACACTTGTTCACGACAGCCCTGGTAGCCTCTGTCCTGCATTCCTCTCCAACCTAAGCCCCACGGCCAAGCGTGAAGTGCGTAGATGCACTCAGGGTCCGAAAGTGCGGCACCTGCCGGGCGGCACGAGGGCGCCCAGCAATCCAAAGCCGAAGCCTCCTGTCGGCAAAGCTTCACCCGATTTCTGGCTCCGTTTTCATGACAGCGGGGCAGCGGCGGATGGGCGCAGGAGGCAGGAGGCGCAGAGCCCGGCTCGGCGTTGATGGCGCCTAGACAGTTCCCCATGGGTCGAGGTTTTATAGTTTTATGGCCGGCACGTGTGGGACTTACCTTTTTTTCTGTGGAAAGGTTACAGGCGGAGAGGCGAGAAAGGGCGCAGACAACGGGAGGGACATGCAGCCCTCCCGTGATGAGAAACCTGATGCAAAAAAAAGAGAAACCTGCATAGAAAGAGGGAGCCCAAGGATGCACACCAAGGAACGCAAATAATGCCTGCGCTCCGACACGGTCAGCATGGGTCGTGCCCTCACAGTGGCCCTTGTTAACACACATGAGCGTTGTCACCGGCGGCAGGCACTCGTACATCAGTACGGCAGTGGTGGTGGCTCACACTCATGCCAGGCGTGCAGCCCCGCACATCCCGCAACGGCCGGCTCGCGCAGGCCACGCCCTGCCCCGCCGTGCCACCGCATGAACCCCCCACCTTTGGAACCAAAATACCCGCCCGCACCCTCCCACCGCAAGGCGGGCACGTGTGCGCTACGAGGACGGCGAGACCGCACGGTGGGTGGGTGGGTGGGCGGGTGGGCATCTGTTCCCACCGAGGCATGCAGGTGCAGGACCCGCCACGCTCAGTCGCCCGCCCCGTCAACGCCCAGTCAACGCCCAGTCAACTCACTCAGACGCATCTTCCGCACACAGCTATCTACATGGTACTCCTTACGCCGTGCAGCCCCGCTGCGTGCGGTAGTCTGCCCACCGTACTGCACACCGTGCTCTCGTTTTGCGCATCAAGCGCTGGAAACAGGGAACTGAGGGAAGGTGCCTCTACGGACACACACACACACACGAACACGAGGGTGCGACATGTCATGTAGATAGGGCGCCTTGAGGCAAGGCACGGCGGGAGAAGGAGGCCCTCATCCCCAGCTTCCACCTTCCAGCTGATGGGACTTGTCAGCCCGTCCGCGGCGCCATGAGCGCCGCTTGCATCCGATGCAGCGCCGTCAGCAGCAGGTTGACCGGGTCAAGGTATACGTTCAGCGCCATGAACACGTGCTCGTCCGACCGCACGCCGTACGCGTGCATCCCGTGCAGCACCGCCATCACGTCCAGTACGGCGTACGACACCCAGCACGCA
>LSYV01000311.1:0-19051 GCA_001584585.1 Gonium pectorale | reverse complement strand
ATGTTTGGAGGGATTCGGAGCCCAGGACGGGCCGTCACGCATCAGTGGAGATAGGTAGGTGGCGGTTGTGTGTGTGGTGGGGGGGGGGGTAGCTGCGTGTAATGCCCACAACCCGGCAGCCGAGTGCCAGGCGAGGGGGGGGGGGAGACCTCCGAATACCGGTACGGCAACGGTACGGCACGCCAGCTCGGGGGCAGCGCCCGAACCACGGGGGGGCGGCTGCGCGGGACGGGATGGGGCGCGGGCGGTCGCGGCTGCTGTCGCTCGGCCGGGCGAGGGGGCATACGGTAGGAGAGCCCGCCCCCAGGCCGGCGGGTTGCGTTATAGCGGTTGCACGCGGGTGGCTGCGGCTTGGGACATTGGGAGGGCGCCGCAGCGCAGCGCAGCGCGGGCGGGCGGGCTGCTGGCGGGCGGCTGGGGCGGTCAGCTGTGGCGGACGCTGTGGCGAGTTCCATACGGTACCCGGCCGCCCGCCGTACCTTGACAATGCCGGGCAGCGCCGCCACGTTGGCGAGCTGCTTGACGGCGGGCAGGAAGCCGCCGTGCTGCCGGCCGGTGTGTGTGTGTGTTGGGGGGGGAGGGGGGCCGGGGGAAGTGGAGGGGGACAGGGTTGGGGGGTTGTGTGCCTGTGTGTGGATGCCTGGATGGCGCGGAGCTGGTGAGCGGGGCGGGTGCGCACTCGGAACGAGAGCCGTACGGGGTTAGTACGACATGCAAGGCGGCGGGTTGACACGAACCTAACACCGCCGACACACGGCACGGCACGGCAGGCGAGCCAGCCAACCCACCTCCACCCCCCTCCACCCAGCCCGTGCTGCACGGTGCGGCGGCAGTCGCCGGGGTTGGCCCCCGCCCCGTCCCGCCCCGCGCTGTCGCGCCCCGCGCGCGCTACGGGGCCGTTGCGAACCGGGCCCCGCGCGTCCCTCAACAATAGACTCACACCCATCCGACCCCCGTCCTCCCACTTCACACCCGACCCCCACCCACCCCACCCCCCACACGTGCGGCCCTCAACCCACGGCCCCGCTGCACCAGACAGCCCACCCAGGTTCCCCACCCCCCCCATCCGCGGGAGAGAAACGCGCCCCCAGGCTTCCCTACCGAGAATATCTTCCAAACCCACTGCCCCCCATCCGCCATCTCCCCCCACCCCCACGGGTCCCCTACTCAGCTCCGCCAACCCCCACGGTCCTCTACTCCCGTCCCCCACCCAGCACCATCCACCCCACCCCCACCCCTTCCTGCCCTCCCCCCCGTCCCCCCACTCACGTCCCCCCGCTGCACCGCCTGCTGCAGCTCGTCGAACAGAAGCCCCTTGAGGTGGTCGTTGACGTAGAAGGTGCCCGGCACGCGCATACCCGGCACGAAACCCTGCCGGACCTCGTACGTCACGGGATCCAGCTGCCGGATGTACGACATCTCCTGCGGGGCGGGGGCCGGCGGGGGAAGGGTTTCGAGGGGTGGGCGGGGGCGGGAGCGGGGGCGGCGGCGCGGGAGGTGGGAGTGGGAGACGCGAGCCTTGCCGGTGGGCGGTACCGGCGGGGAACGACGGGACCAGACAGGCCCCGGCGCCCGCCGCCTCTCGTGAGGCGCTGCTGGCGGCGCGAGGGGGTTGTAGGTGGGTCGGCGTGGGGCGCGGGTGGGGGCTTGAGAGGTGCGCCGCCGAGATGGCGGGGCGGGAACCGGGACGCCAGGGCACGTCCCGGAGCCGTGTCAGGGTCGCTGACCCGACGGGAGCACAGGGGACGGGGGAGGTCTCTTTGGGGCGGGAGGGTGGTGGCTCGGCACGGGCCCCACGCCACACACACACACACACACACACACACACACACGCACGTGTGCTGTACCCCCCTTACCCCACCCGCCCCGGCGCTGTGTGCGCCCAAACCAGCGACAGCAGCGATGGGTGCTGCAAGTGGAGCTCAGGGGCCGACAGGGGCCGCGGTAAGTGTCCTAAACCCTGCCCAGCCCGACCCGAGGCGTGCGGCGTCCGACGTGTTCCAACGTCCCAAAACAGGCGCGCGGTGCTGGTTGGGTGCGGGTGTTGGCAGCGGGCGTCGCCAGCGCAGCAACCCACGGTACACCACAGAACCAGCAGCGAGCGAGCGGGCGGCGGCGGTGGCGGGGTCGGCGGAGCTGCTACAACGCGGCCAGGCCACGGTGCTTGTGTACGAAGGTGAAACTCGCATCGGCCGGCTGGGTTGACGTGGGCATGGGCCGGAACGGGTACGCGTGGGAGCGTGCTCCAGCCCCCTCGTGGGCAAGGACATGTTCGGCCCCGCGCGCCCCGAGGCCCTCACCTCTGCATAAGTGCGCGGCATGGCTCCCCCGCGGCAGGCCGGCCGGCCGAGCGAGGCGGTTGATGGGCTGCTGCGAGACCGATGCCGCGTTCAGGCGATCTGCTAAGGTCCAGGATTTGTGAAGATGAGAAGTCAGAAATGCGCAAATGCTCGGATACGGTGTTACTATCGGTGGCCACGCGGAAGAGGCAGGGAACCGTTCAGCACTCCCGGTCGCGTCTTGTGATCAATGCTATCAAACTTGCAATTGACTCGAACTCGACAAAGTTGTATTTATAGACATAGGCTGCACCACACACGTGGTGACGAATCACCGTTGCGCCAACCGCCAGTCTCCCACCACTCCGCCGTCCATCCTCTGCGATCAGGACTGGCCTGGCCGTTGCCAATCAATCTTTCGATCACGCCAACTGTGTTCGTCGGAAACCCTGTAGGCCCACACGGGAACCATGATGGCCCCATGCACAGGTCCCACGGGTCCGAAGCCGGCCCTCGCCCCGTCCACGGTCCAAGCCCCGCCGCTGGGGCCACCCCAGGCCCCAGCGTGCCCACCATTCCAGCCCCAAGCAGAAGCACCTTGGCCCTTGCAAACTCCCTCGGAATGGCCCGGTGCCGCCGATAGTGAAGCCATGCAGACCCGTCAAGGAAGTGCCGGTATGAGCGGACAACCGGCAATATGCGCTGCACGGCGGGACATGACCTAGCTCCCTGGAAGCTGCTGCCGTTGTGATGTGACAATTGTTTGCCGGCCACGAGCGCTCTCAACACTCAGCCACACCGGTCGCTACCGCCCGCCCATCAGCCCCATACGACGGACCCGCCCATCCTCAGCACGCACGCACCTGCGGCATGGGGACAGCAGCATTGTACGGCTGTGTACGGCGCGGTGCAGCGAGCAGTACGGCAGACCGACGCGCGCGCCGCTCCAAATTTGCAATGGTTCCGGCGCAAAGCGGCTTCGTACCGCTTCTGTACCGCAGTGCGCAGTCACGGTCACGGTCATGGTCTCCCCGCAGCGCACCAGGTGCAAACTTCCATACATGCTATGCAGGCCAGTGCACGGCGGAGAAAGGTCGAGCTGCGGCGAAGCGCAGGAAGCTCGCCACCGCCGCCGCAGCCGCTACATGCAGGAGTTCGGATGGAGGGCGAAGTACCGGCGCAGCCAGTCACCCGATCCCCAGCTGGGCTCCATCCCTTGCGCCCGCCCGCGCACCGCTGCCCAATCGGTCCGCAGCCCCTAGCCCCCATCCCATCTGCCCAGTCCCCAACTTCCCTCCGGCCGGGGGCCGGCACCGCCTGTCCCTATCCCTCAGCGCACAGCCGCCCCCCCGGTATCGCGCCGCCGCCACCAATACATCAATGCATCAATATGCGTCTGGTGCCAATTTGGGTCGCTTGGAGGGGCATCACGGCTCGGGCGCAGGGCCCGCCAACGCTGCTGCGCCCACGAGGCCCCTTCCATGGCCCGCCCTCGTGACACGGGCTACCAGCCCACCCGCAAGTCGATCACGCCTCTGTCTGTAGGTTGTAAGCCTGGGCCTCTCAGTCGCCCCGACGCCCATCACTGCCCAACGCCCCCGCCAGCACCGTAACTCGCCACCGCCTCCCCGAAGCCGCCGGCGACCGCCGCAGGTTCCTCACCACGTCATCGAACACCACATCGTACGTGCGCACATCTGCCGTACGCATGTATCCCTTTCGTACGTTTGCGCCCCTCGATCGTACGCGTGCGCGGTGTGGGCCCGCTGGCTGGCTGGCTGGCGCGGACGCCCTCTATCGCGGCACACATGGGCCCCTAGAGCCCACATTCCGCAGTCCGGTGGAGCCGGCGCTGGATAGGCTGCCACCTTGGAATGCCGCCACAACATACGCGGCCGCTTCGCCGCCTGTCACGACTGCGCGACTGCGCGCGGCTGCGCCATTCACCGCCCACTCAGCGCGCCAGCTTGGCCTGCGGCAGCTTGTCCCGCAGCGCCGCGAACACCAGCTCGCCCAGCCGGTCGTAGCCCGCCGCGCTGAGGTGCAGCGTGCCGTCCCACAGCGGCACCAGGCCGGGGCTGGCCTTGCGGTTGTGCGGGAAGGGGAGGAGCTTGTCCTGGGAGAGGGGAGGGGGGAGAGGGGGTCAGCGGGGGAGGGGAATGGGGGAGGAGAGGCAGCAGCAAGGGGGAGGCGGGCGAGGGGTGGGGGCGGCGACGCGCGCGGCGGCGGATGGTGAGATGGCGCTGGCGGGGTCCAGGAGCGTCGTCTCATCCGGCCGAGGCGCGGGAGCCCTCTGATGCCCCGCCCAGACCCCAATGTCGTACAAGCATGTCGCACATCGCGTGCCGTACATTCCATGCCGGCACTGCTCCCACGCACGTAGGCAGCAGCCACACACACACACACACACGCCCGAGCCTGAAGAGAACACAACAATCCCCAAGGCTGAAGGAACAACCCGGCCCTCGACGTATCCAGCGGCGTGATACATGGTGCCCGTGCCCCACCTGCGCTGCCGCCAGCCCGGAGGCATGTTCCGTACACCACACCCCACACACCCCACACACATACGCCTGCGATCGAAGGAGCGCACGCACCGTGTCCAGCAGCGTGATGTAGTCGCTGTGCTGCTTGGCGGCCCCGCGGATCAGCTCGTTCAGCCGCTGCCGCGCCGGCTCCACCTCGGGCGGCGTGCCCTTGGGCAGCCCCTTCTGCAGCACCGTCATGGCCAGCACGCGAGCGCCGTGGGCGTGGCAGGCGGCGTAGAGGGACTGCAGCCCCTCGAACAGTCGGGTGGCGTTGAGGTTGTCGCCCTTGCCTGCGAGGCAGGCAGTGTGGACGAGGCCGGGGTGGGGAGGGCACCTACGAGGACGGGGTGGAACGCAGGACTCCAGCGCACACGTGGCAGCTCAAGCCCGAGCGCATGATCTTGTTGGCAGACTGCACGGCACGTGTGGCTGAACACTGATTCCGTCATGGGAGGATATGAGCTTTGAAGTTGCATGCGCCCAGCACCCGCAGACTAGAGCTCGGATGCTAGTGTTGAAAAGGAACAACGCATACGGATGCTAGTGTGTGGCTGCAGTGCTGGTGGAGGGAGAGGGAACCGAGGGAGCGCGTGCGGCCAAGACACCTGGTGGCTTTCAGACCTGGGGAAGGCAGGCGCCTGTGATGACATGCCCATCAAGGTGCGATCGACATCTGCCGAGCACGGCTGCCACCACTGACTCCTCATCCACAGCACGGGCCCTCACGGGCCCGTTACTCTCACCCCCAGCCTCACATCCGTGCGTTAACCCCCGCCCCCCGTGTTGGCAGCCGGAAACGCGTCCCGACCGGGTCCGCTCCCGCTCCCCCCCTCTCCCCCTCCGCGCACCCATCCACGCTCGCTCCCGGAAACGTGTTGGGGCAGTGGAAGGTCCAGGGCTTGCATCCAGAGGCGATCCAGAAGCGCTCCGGGAGAGCTACCCTCGCAGCTACGACTGGTCGTGTCAATGGCGCGGACAGGACGGGACCCGTGGACTCATGGCCCGCCCCCCCTGCCTGCCTCCCGTCCCTGCCGGGTCCGCTCCCGCCGACTTACGGATGTCGTTGATGCCGCCCATGATCAGCACCCAGCTGAACTTGACGCCCTTAGACTTGGCCGCCCGGAGCAGCTCGGGCAGCCGCCTCTCCATCTCTGGCAGGAGGGCGGAGGGCGGGCGGCGGGGGGCAGTAGGCGGTGCGGTGAGGGAAGTAGTGAAGAAAGGGAAACGGGTCGCGTCGGTGACGGAGGAATAACATGGGGGCCGGACCGGGCCTGGAGGAAGGGGTTTCTGAATGGCGGGCTGCCGATGCGAGGGGCAGGCGCGGGCGCGGGCCGGGGTGGGGCGGGGCGGGGCTGGGGTTGGTGCAGGTGGGGCGTCTCGGGGCCCCCCCTCCACCCCGCCCCCTACCGCGAGGACCCGCCAGCCGGTATGTGCTGCCCGCGCGGCTGGACACACACGGACACAGCTGGGCCAGCCATGGCGGCTGGAGTGCTGGCAGCGCGGCTGGGCACATACACACAGCGCCAACGCTGCTCTGACGTCTCGAATGAACCTTTTTTGCCCATTACGCAGGAGCCTGCCCGCAGCCGGCGTCGTCGTACACGCGATCATTCCCCCACGCCAGGCAGGACACCCGGCCCAAAGAAGGGCCAACTTGCCGCAGACGGCCGCTGGCTCGCCGAGCCGTACTACCTAGGCCGTACGGCGGTACGGCAGCAGCCTGGTCCCGCTGTGCCAGCCATGGCGGCTGGAGTAATGGCGGGTATGCGGCCCCTCGTCCCCTCGCCCCCGTGCGTGGCGCTGCCCCCCGACGCCTCCGCTTTCATCCATCGCAGGCGCAGCCCGCGTGGCGCCAGCTGCGCGGCGGGGACGCGGCCACATGGGGTGCTGCCGGCTGGGGCGCGGCACGGCGCAGGGCGGGCCGGCCCCAACTCGGCCCGCCAGCCCAGAGGGTGCGCGACTGCGCATTCCCGGAGGCAGGGCGCGGCGCGCCTCGGGTCAGGCACCCCGGCGCTCCCACACCGCCAACAGTCGCCGCCCCCGTCAGCGCCCAACTCATCGGCCCACCAGCCCCTGAGCGCGTACCCACCGCCCACCACCCGCTCGCCGCTGAAGCCGTACTCGTGCACCTGCGCCGTCCACGCCGTGGGGCGGGGGCCCGGGGAGTGGCTGTTAAAGGGCTGGCGGTGGGGTTGGCGACCACCATGAATGCGTGCACTCGCCAGCGGAAAATGTGACGGGCGTGATGCGCTTCAGACATTGTTGATGATTGAGCACGTTCGGCCCCATCACCTCACCCCGTCGCCATCGCCGTACCGTTCGTACGGGGTACGCGTTCCCTCCTCCGCCCCCTAGGGCGCTGTGCCCCACGCCCCCTTCCCTTATCCCCCGAACCACCCTGCCCCCAAACTGCCAGCCGCGCAAACCCACGGGCCCATACATACCTTGACATGGAGGGACGCGTTGAGGAGCAATTGCTGCAACCTCACGGCATACGGGCGGAAGCGCAGCGTCCCGAGCACATGGTGATACCCTGCAGGCGCGCGGCGTTGAGCGAGGAAGGCGGCATGCAGCAGCTGCTGACAAAGCCTCGCCTTCGGTCAGCGAGTCGCCAAAAGCTAGGATGTGCGTGCCCGTGTCGTTCGACTGCGGTTTGAATACAAAGCTGCGAGGAGACTTGCACGTCGCGAACGAAACAGTCACCGCGAGCAACGCGCACACCCACTGCACAGTACGCATGCTGTTGCTGCGAGTCCACTACTGCCGGCTCTTGCCGACCGAGTGCCGCCTTTGACAGTACAAATTACGACGTAACCGTCGCACTGTTGTCCCAGGATCCATCGAGATCCAATCGCAGGCTCCCAATCCAATCGCAGGCTCCCGCTGTCCCACATGTACCTACTAGGCCTTTGTGAATCTCAAGGTGGTTCAGCGTGACGTGACGTCCTGTCGGGCCGCCAGCTACCAGGACGATGAGAGCGGGCCCATATCTGACAATCTGAGGGCCCGCACAAACACGCTGCCCCCTAAACCCGTATCTGGTGAACGCAGGCAGCTGGACGACGGACCAGACGGATGGGAGGCGCCCCAGACACCGAAAATCCAATCAACCCCCCAGAAAGCCTCCTGCATGCCTGTGGACCAGGGCCCGCCGACCGGTCACCTGGGTCACGAACCTCCAGAAAGCGCGCGGGGGCGGGTGGGCACGACACGAGTCACCCAAGATCGCACCGTTTGTACATATACCCTCAGCCACTCCACTACCAACTCGGACATTACTTAACCGCCGTCCAATCGGTGCTACCCCCCCCCCCGCGGGCTGCACCACCCGCCCGGATACCTCGGTGGAACGCCGATGAACATCGATCGTTAACATTGGGGGGGCCGCTCCCTGCTCACTGCGGCACGCCGGCAGCAGCCCGCCCGCCCGCATGCACCCCGCATTCCCACCCAACGCCCGCCGCACCCGCCCCTCAGCTCGCTCCTCCCCGCGCACCTACGCCAACAAAACCGCGCGCGCGCCATAAATATACAAAGCACAGCTCGCCCTCGCGCGCCTTTGCCAACGCCAAACGCCTCACCGGCTTGAACCCCCAGCCCCCTCCGCACACACACGCCACTCGCTTTCTCGGTGCTTGTAGGTGAGACAACGGTAGTCAGCGGGTCGGGGGGGCTGGGTGGGCTGGGGCATGCACCAGCCCGCATGCGATGCACGTAGGCCAGACTAGGCGCATCCCAGCACGGCGTTGCATAGGGTCACCCCAGAGAGAATTCTGGGCCGCATCGGGGGCTACGGTGCTGGTCGCCGCCGAACTAACATGCAGGGACATCACCCCTTCGACTACCTCTGGAGCTGGGTCCGACAACGACATCATCATTTTTGCGCTTACGCTCGTCGTATGCGTTGTTCCTTTCCAACACACGCCAGTCTTTGCCAGCGGTGCGGCCCACGCGGCACAGTTCACACGGCGCGCCCGCCTGCGCAGCGCCCGCCAAAGCAAGCTGCACCAGCACTCCTGACACCAGCGCTCTACAATACATGGGCTGCAGACGATACGGTGCGCAAGCCGCCGCTGTCAGCGCTACAAGGCCCACCTGTCCGCTCCTACCACAGACCCGCGCTCCCTGACCCTCCATGTAAAGAGAAGCTGCCGCCACTGGAAGGGCTCTCAGCCGGCCCCGCCCCCTGGGCCCTTCCCGCCTCCCCACTCCCCAGCAGCTACCCAGCAGCGCACCTGCACCCCACCAACGTGCCTCATATCAGCCCGCCGCGGGTCTCCCTCAGCGGGCCTTAGGCTTGGCCTGGGTCTTGCCCTGGGTCTTGGTCTTGGCCTTGGCCTGCGGCAGCTTGTCCCGCAGCGCCGTGAACACCAGCTCCCCCAGCCGGTTGTATCCCGCGGGGCTGAGGTGCAGGCCGTCGTCCCACAGCAGGGCCGCGGCCGGATCGGCCGCGGGGTTGGCCGGGAGGGGCAGCAGCTTGTCCTGCGGGAGCGACGGGCGGGAAGGAAGGGTGGGGAGTTGGGCATGGGGGACATGGGGAGGGAGGGCTGGAGGGGCGGGAGTTTGGGTTTGGGTTTGGAGATGATGATGTGGACCTGAGACGTTGGCGCTGAGCCGAGAGGGGCGGGGAAGGAAGTGAGCGGGCAGAGGTCATACGCTATTGTTTCTTTATCCCAATTATTGCCAATCAACACCACCAGACTATACTCAAGCAATCATGAAGTCAAACAGTTATACATCTAAACTTAGGTGCGGGGGCGGAAGAAAGAAAGGCGTTCTCATTAGAGGAGCCTGGGGCGCATGCCATACCAAGTCGTCAAGGGCCGAGAACCGGTGGCGAAACGTCCCCAGCATCCCTCCGCTGGGTGAGGGTGGAGAGGCAGGCACGGAGCAGCGGGGCGGGGCGATAATCGCAGCGAAAGTGCGGGCGGCACGCTGCGTCGGCTTCCCCACTGGGCTGGCGTCCTCGCTGACGTGGGCCCCACGTGTCTCCTCGCCGCAACCACCGCCTGCCCGGCGCCCAGGGCCCTCGTCGCGCGCCAGCCCGTTCGCCCGCAGAAACACAACAACCTACGGGCCCCACGCCCGAGTCTGACGGGACGCCCCGACCCGCACCACGTCCAGCAGCGGGACCCACACTCCGCGCCCCGCCCACACATCAGCCCGCACGTACGCCCCTCCGGTCCCCCCCCCCCCACACACAAGCTCAGCCCAGCCCAGCTCAGCCAGCCCAGCTGCCATTGCAGCGTTAAGTCACTCGGGGTCCCCCAGGGCAGCGGGCGCCACGTAGCGGGGTCGTGTAGCGGGTACTATGCGAAATGGGTTGTTGGGCTGCCGGCTAGCATGCCAGACTGCTCGACTGTTCGACTGTCTGCCTCGCCTCTCTCGCCTACCTTGCCTAGTCTGTTTGCCTAGTCTGTTTGCAGCATGTCCACAAGCAAGCACGCACATTCGCATGACGTAACACAAGCCCGAGTCTGGTAGGAACGACCCGACCGCACCGTGTCCAGCAGCGTGATGTAGTCGCTGTGCTGCTTGGCGGCCCCGCGGATCAGCTCGTTCAGCCGCTGCCGCGCCGGCTCCCGCTCCGCCGGGAGGGCCCGGGGCGTCCAACCAGACTGCAGCACCGTCATGGCCAGCACGCGAGCGCCGTGGGCGTGGCAGGCGGCGTAGAGGGACTGGAGGCCCTCAAACAGTCGGGTGGCGTTGCCATCGCCCCTGCCTGCGTTTCCACGAGGCGAGGGAGGAGAGGCGGGGGATGGGGTGGGGATGGGGTGGGGATGGGGGAGGCGAGGCGGGCGAGGGAGTGGCGGGGCTGTGTGCTCCGCGAGCAAGCGGCGTGGGGGGACGGTCGGGCGCGCGGGGGGTTGCGGGGAGGGGGGGTTACTGCTGACGCAGCGCGCTCCGGGGTGAACGTCACGGGTCAGAGTGTACGGCAGGACGTGTGCGGCAGAGGGGGTTTGTGTGCTGTGCGCTCGGGCTGGGCGCTCGGGCTTGGCGACTGGAGAGCCACTTCCTGCGCACCACCCGCCCGTCCCCCAACTTGCCCACACCCCACCCTGCGCTCGTCGTTCAAGATTCCATGCGCCCCCCACTCCGCCCTAACCCACAACCCCAGCCCTACCCCGCTCCACCACCCGCCCCGGACTACAACCACTCACGCAGGTCGTTGACTCCCCCCATGAGGAGCACCCAGTTAAAGCGCACGTCCTTGGACTCGGCCACCTTCAGCAGCTCCGGCAGCCGCTTGTCCATCTCTGGGGCGCGGGTGCCATTGGGTCGAGTGCATTCACGTAAGAGAGGCCGGGGCACGGGGGACAGCAGTGGGCTGGACTGCTCATTCAAGAAGCCGGGCTGAGTACGGTTGGTCTTGGCCGCCGTGGTACGCTGTAGTTAGGGCAGGGTTTCGGTGGTTGCTAGTGACAAAATCAAAGTGTCCGGCGGGGGGGCGCGGTGTCCTAGGTGGGGCGGGACGGGTCCGCCGGCGCAGGTTGGGCAACGGGAGGGCTGCATGTCCCTCCCGTTGTCTGCGCCCTTTCTCGCCTCTCCGCCTGTAACCTTTCCACAGGAAAAAAGGTAAGCGAGCGAGCCGGGGCGTGGGGTTGCGGGCGACAGTGGGTTGAAAGAGAAGCGGGGGTGGGGATCAGAAATAGGGAAAGGCGGCGTTCTCACTAGAGAGGCATCAGGCGCATGCCGTCCCGAACCAGGGTGGGGGGTTGGGGATGGTCAAGCCGGAGCATGGCGTTGCGGGCTAGCCCCGGAGTGTCCGCCTCTGGGGGCCAGTACTTGGGCTGGGGACAGCGCATCTTGCGCCAGAGGCCGGCGGCCGCGGCGGCTGTGGACGGGCTCCCGCCCGGTACCCACCTCCCACGACCAGCTCGCCGCTGATGCCGTACTCGTGTACCTGCGACACCGCCACGCACGCGAGGAGGCAGCAGCAGCAGCAGCAGCAGCGTGTCGTGTGGCGGTGAGGCAGTCAACATGCGACGGTAGCGGCACGGCACGGAGCCAGGACGAAGGTGCGGAAGGGGCGGCAGTAGTGATGCCGTGCCGCCGCGCCTGCCTGCCTGCCTGCCTGCCTGCCGCCCCGTGCCGTGCCGTGGACGCCGTATCCGCCCATAGTTCCCCGATATGGGACAAGCGGGTATGCTACCCACGCCCCACCCTGCGCCCTCCCGGAGGCAACATACCCAGGCGCAGGCCCTCAGTCGCTGCCAGCCAGTCCGCACCACGCAGCGCCCTGGGATCCCAGTCCAGCCCTCCTGACACGACAGTGGGCTCGGGAGCTGACCTTGACACGGTAGGAGCCATCCCTGAGCAGCTGTTGCAGCCTCCGGGCGTAGGGATGCCAGCGCGTGGGATTGCTGCCGTAGGCTCCTGCAATGCGCTCGTGTTATGATGCTGAGAGCGCAAATCGCCAGACTAAGCACCCGTGCCTTCCGTTAGCGAGTCGCCGAAAGCCAGGATATGCTCCTCATCTTCAATCCGACTAGCAGATATTTGACAGCTGAATGAAGAGATAGCCACACATGCTATCAGAACGCACGCGAAGCGCAGCCCGGGTGTCCGTGACATTTAGTTCCGTTTCCGGCCTCCGTGATGGGTTTCAGACGCTTAAAATATAAATTGCCTCACTTGTTTGCAACCCGGATACTTTACCCCGGCCGACGGTTCAGATCAACTGACATTCAGTTAGCAGCTTCCAAACGCAGAAGCACCGTCATCTTGCTCGCTCTAACGTTTCTGACATACATATATCTTATTTATAATAGCCTCCCTTTAAAGCGACGAGGACATCTGCTATTCGCCTGCAAATAGCAGCGCGCTTGCTGGCGCTATTATTGCCACTGCATTGATATATAACACTGATCGGGCTGGCCCCAGGCTAACTGCTCACAAACCCTTCGCGCCCAAACCCTATACACATCGGCGCGACTGGAGCCGCAGCATGCACACAGGGTGCAGGTACGACAAAACACGACCTTCACCTGGCTAAGCAGCATTCAGGGTGACGCGCGGCAGCCCCTCCCCTCCTCTGGGCCCCCGCCCGGCTCCTCCCCTGTTTCCCAGGCGGCCCCAGCGGCCCTCGCTCCTGCGGCGGGAGGCCGTCTCCTTTGGCAGCGCGGCCGCGCCTTGCCCTCGAGTGGCGCCGGAGGCTGCCTGTCGCTGGCGCGCCGCGGGGCTGCCCGGCGCGGACGCCAGCAGCTATGCTGCAAAGGCCGATGAGGGGCCCGCGCAATCTGCACCTGCGTCCACGTACACACGTGATCCTCCTAGCCCTCGCACATCAGGCGCGGTATTGGAGCCCTCTGCGGAGCGCTGGCGGGAGGTGTGGGCCGCCGTGGCCGCTGTGATGCGGGTGAGCCGAGTGGGTCCGCGCTGCCCGCGCTGCGCACCGTTGGGAGCGCGTCGAGGCGAGCGTCCACCCAGGGGATGAGCGGGTTCCGGCGGGGGAGGCACGGCCCGCCAATCGTGCTGCATACGGAGATGGGCCCTGCAAGGATCTCGCTTGGCACTTGGCTTCCGTCCTGCGACCCCGGGCGCCCGGGCTGTGCACCGCCACCTGCCGCCGCCACGCACCGCGCTCCCGGCCCCTGCGTCGCTCCATCACAACCCCGGCCCCCGCGTCGCTCCGTCACCACCCCGGCCCCCGCGTCGCTTCGTCACCACCCCAGCCCATTGCGGGGCATACCCCAGGAATGCCACCAGGCGGCGACCTCATCCGTGCCTGCGGCCGGCGAGCCTTTTACCCCAGCCAGAGTATTTGATAAGATCACTACGCTTACACGTGGAACGAACGCAGGAGCACGTGGACGGGCGCGACCCAGGCGAGATGGACCTGGGGGTGCCCCCACCCGACCGCGCCGCCCTGGTGTCGCTGGGCCCACAGCTGGCCGCCTCCCGCGCCGCGTGCCTCTTCGCGGTGCTGCCGCCTGCCGTGGCGCCGCCGCTGTGGAAGCTGCTTCTCAGCCAGCCGGCGGCACTGCTGGCGGCCCCCCTGGAGGAGCTGCTGCCGAGGCTGGTAGCGCAGGTGGGTGTTGGGGTTGCCGCCGTGCGTGTGGGCCTGCGGGCTGACGGCGCTCATTGCGGATGGCTGGGTCGGTGCGCCATTCCTTGCTACGTGTGTGCGGGCCTGCGGGCTGACGGCGCCCAGGGGTCGTCTGTTTGCGCAAAAACACTGCGTGCGGGCCGGCTGCGTCGGTGACATCATTCTCTCCGCTCGCTGGTGGTATGGGTCCAAACGGACCGTGTGACCACAGACGTCCCACCACAAGGTGGGTCACACCCTGTGACTGTATCGCGCATCGTGAGGTATGCTCCATGCGCCGCAGGAGTTGCGCTATGTGTATCACACCTCCCATACGGCTTCCCTCCGCGCAGGCGGACGTGTTCGGGGTGTCGGTGGGCGGGCTGCTGGAGCTGGCTCTGAGCGCCCGCCTGGCGCGGTTGCTGGGGCGGCCCCCGGGCGAGCTGGCGGCCAACCTGGACGCGCTGGCGGGCGTAGTGGCCAGCAGGCTGCCGGGAGCCAAGGAGTGAGTGGCCGAGGAATGCAAGGAGTATCTCAGGATTGGAGACCCTTTACCCCCCACCACCACCCGCATTTCGTCCATGGGACCCCCGGCTTTGACGGGCGTGTAACCTGTAACCTGTATCCTGCAACCTGAGACGGGTTCCATCCGGGACCTTGGCCATCCAAGCCCCTGTGTGCGCTTGGGACGGTCTTGCATCCACCCGAACCCCTCGCGCCCCTCACGCCCCGTGTCCACTGTTTGCGTCCTGATCTGCCTGCCGCTGCCAGTGCCGGACGGTGGCTTTGCATTGGCGTGTTTGCCCATCTCCATCCGGTTGGTATCGCCTCCGTGTGCCTCCGCCCGCAGCCCCCGCGCGCTGGCGCAGGCGCTCGCCCGCCAGCGGCCCTTCCTGCTGGCCGACCCGCACCTGGAGCACCTGGGGCAGCAGCTGGCGCTGGCGGCGGCCCTCGCGCAGGGGAGCGCCCTGCCCTCCCCCTCCCTGGCGGCGCTGGCGGCCGCGGGCTACCCGGCCGACGATGCGTCTGCGCGGGCGCTGGTGCAGTGGCTCGAGAGCGAGGCGTGGCGGGCCATGAGGCGGTGACGGCCGGGCGGCTTGAGGAGGAGCGCGGCCGGTCGGTGACGGGCAGAGGCAGAGCGAGGTCGGAGGCACCTCGCCGCGCGGACTTGGGCCACCGTCCCAAGCGGGCAGCAGCCTCCATCCGTCTGGGACTGTGGGTGGTGTTCTGGCTTCTGCGGGTGAGTCGTGCGCCGCTGGCCCCCGCTGTGTTGAAATGAAACGACGCATATGCGAAGGTAAGCGCGAAAGTGATGGTGTCGGTGTAGGCACCCCCGCTGTGTGTGCGCCTACTGGCTACCTGCGGGTGGAGGAGGCCGTGCAGCCAACAGGCGTGGCATTGGGGATATGGGGGGATGGAGTTGCCATCCTGAGGTTGGTCCTTGGTTGTGGCGGCGGCATTGTGATGTGGAGCAGATGGTGAGGCACAGTGCGAGCGGTTCAAGCGGTCGGGCTGGGCTGAGCCAACCTCCGGGAGACTCGGCAGTGATAGTGGACGCAGCGGCGCGCGAGAGAAGAGGAGCGTCTCTTGGTAATCTATGGTGTTTGCGCACAAGATTGCGAGACATGGACCGTTGTGCAGAGTGGAAAACCGATGTGAGAGCAGGACCTTTGCAACGAAAATCGTCTCTCGTCGGTTGTGCCCACCGTGTACGGCATGGCGTATGTACCGTCGGGGCTGCACAGAATATATGCAATGGATTCGGTCATGGCGAGCTGTTCTGGGGTGCGGTGCGATGGCGAGGAGCAGGATGAGCTGTGTCCATGCAGCGGAATGAGCCGGGGTTGTGTGAAGGGGGCCCCAACCCATCCCATCCCAGCTGAAGCCGGCGCGCTTGCGTGTGGATCCTCATGTACCCTGTGTCTCGTGTGTGTCTTGTAGAGCATGGTAGAGCGGCCCGCTATCGACTCCACCCACGCACCCACCCACCTCCGCAGGTGGTGTGACATTATCGTACAAATGGACCTGCAGCCCTAGCAATCACAATTCAATTACCGCGGCACGGCCAGGCCGGATGCATATACCCGTTTTCAGGCGGGAATAAGGAAGAGACACAGGGGACTGGCGTGGGAATGGGAATGACAGGGAAAGGCTTGGAGGGGCCTGGGCATGGGTTCGTGTACCTAGTACCTGTGTCGTGTACGACCGCGAGCCCTGATTGGCCGCGTGCTCGTAGCGCTTGTTTCTGGAACCTAGATGAGGAACAGTTACAAGGCACGCAACACCATTTGTTTGGCTGTTTGAATACCATATTTACAACAGCCATCGATGGCAGAATTACCCGCCATCTCGATTCTTGATGTGCTGAGCATGATTGATAGCGATTTTTTGGAAGCGTTTGTCCAGCACGTGGAGGACGGTGACCCTCGCAACCTGGCAGCCGTGCGCCTCTCCTGCGGAACCCTCCGTGACACGGTCGACTGGGGCCTAAAGAAGATCAGCGTCAGCCTGAACGCAGTCACCGACGAGCTGGTGGCGAGCGGGCCGTTCCCGCTGTCCCGATGGCCGCGTTGCAGCGAGCTGACTGTGCGTCAACGACGCCAGCTCGCTGGAGGGCGGCCACCCTGTCAGCCTGGATGTCATGGCTCTCTCGCTGCAAACGCTGGTCTGCTTTCCATATGCACGGAGCCTGCAGCGGATCAGCGTGGGGGAACAGCACCTTGACGCGTGCGGCGCTGCGGAGGCGTCCCTGCTGCGGGACCTTGCGCGGCGGGCTGTCAGCTTCAGGGCTGACGTTGTGAACGTCACTACACCCGACGCGCCCCCGGAGATGGTTCTCGAGATGCTCTCTATGACACAAGGCGTCAAAGTGCTATCTCTGTGCGTACCGTCAACGACGTCCGGGGAACAATACAGAATCCGGCTTTCTAACATGGTGTTGATGCGGTCGGCGGCAGCAGCTCTGGTAGGCGGCGGCAGCGAGCAAAGCGTTTTCCAGCGAGGCAATGAGCCCCCGATGTCATCGCCTGGCGCCCTCGGGCTGGGGAGCGGTGGGGCCGCCATCATGGCGCCGGCTCAGCCGCAGAGGCATGGCGTGCCCAACTCCGCTGGCCCGCAGCATCCCGACCCGGAGCCCTCCTCCCCGGCGGAGGCTTCGGCTTTTCAGCCGCCATCCCTGGCCAGCCTGGAGAGGAGCACCTGGTGGCACTTGCCGGGTCAATCTTTGAAGCAGACGCACTAACTCATGTGCTGCTCCGCGGGCCACCGCTACAGCGCCTCACGGCGGGGGGAGCAGACCCCGAGGCGCCGGGCGCCTGGCTGCGGCAGCTGGCTGAGCGGGCGGGGCTGACCGGCGGAGGGGCGTCGCTGCGCTGCAGGCGGCTGCCGGGAGGCTGCGGGGCGCTCCTGCTGCGGTGCGGCTCCGAGCCGGCGGCGGCAGCGGTGGCGGCAGCGGCCATGCAGCTTGCCGCGGGAGCAAGCTCGGAGATTGCCCCCGAAGAGGGCGGGCTGGCGGAGCTGCAGGCAGTCGTGGTTGGGGAGGATCGTGACGGAGAGGACCCGTTCCTTGTAGCCCTTCACGTGGTAAGCGCTTGAGGGCTGTGCGGTAGGACAACACCACCGTACTCTGCACATAAGTGATCCTTGCAAGTTTCCTAACCGAGGCATGGCCAACCCGTGTTGTTACGTATCACATCAAAGTCGTTTTGCTATTTGATGCCTGATGGCGATTGTCGAGGAGGGCAACGCCACGACCTCGTGTGAACTTGTCTAGATGCGTTTGGGATCTTGGTTGAAACATGCGGCGAGATGTTGTGTGTGACATGCCTGCAGCCGGTGCTCACAACTCTTCTGTGCATTCCTTGCAACCCTGCAGATGGCCGTTCAGATCTGGCACGGTTTCATTTGCTTCTACGGCTGGAGCCCGGAGCAGCGCCTGCGTTGGCTTCTTAAGGAATGGGCTGGCATGCACATGCTGTTGGAGCCTGAAGTAGTGGTCTGAGAAGTGGTTGCAGGGACAGCACTTTGACGCGAGGCCAGCATGTTGTTCACGTGCATGGCTCGTGAAGGTGCACGTGAGAGACGCATCCTTACGTTGGCGTCGGGGGGCGGGTGTCCGCCAACAGGGCGAGACGGCCCGTCCACGTGCACAGGGTGCGGGTGCTGGGCTTGCATCGCGGTGGGCCCATCGCAGCGCGGCGCTCCGTCCGCGAGCCCAGCCGTGGCCTGACCTCGGTCGGCCAGTGCTCCGCTTGGCGCGCAACTTGCAGGCGAGGCGGGTTGGTGTGCGATAATGTGCAGCTCGGCGCGGCATTCCGTCTTGTCTTACAAGGCGGGGGCTGCTGGCGATGATGCGACGCACGGCACGATGGTTGGGTGACGACCTTCTGGTGGCTGCATGAAGAGACTCGGACCCATCAGCTCCCAGCGCATGCGCTCAGCCGTTCCTACGCCGTTCATTGCGGTGGCTAGCGGCTCGTTAGCTTCCCAATGTGGTGCTTAGCGGAGGCGCCCTGCGGTGTCTATCTGAAGCTCGTCCGTTGCCGCTAGCGCCGTGGATGCCGTACCTGGACTTGTTGTGGCCGCAGTAAAGCTTCTGATTGCGGGCATGGAGACACCGCGCGGTTGGGCAGCTTACGGCTGTGGCTTGTGGGCGCTGCTCATCCTCGGAGCGCATGCATGTCGGCAATGAAGGCGGGAGGGATTCTGAAAGACCCGTGACAGGAGGCTTGGGAAGGCCGATTTGGAGGATGCACGTTCACTCTAATTTGGTGTCGCTGTGGCGCACGGGCTGCCAGCCCTGACGGGCGCCATCGCCGCGACCGACGGCGCCGGCGCTACTGCCCGTGGCGGCGACAGGAAGCGACAGGCCGCGCTAAGCGCCTCGGTAGCCATGGCAAGGACCTTCCGCTGCAGTACGGCGTGGCCGGGGCCCTGGAGTCGGCGCAGCCTCTGCCGGTGTGCTGTGAAGCACCGCCGCACTCTGCGTGCGACTGCTGCGGGCGTTGCGGCTGCCGGCGAGGGCGACAGGACTGTTCAGTGCGCGCTCCTCGATGCCGCGTCTCGTGGCTGTGCGGCCCACCCGGCCCGGCAGCATCCCCGGCGCGACCTGCATCGGTGGGCGCGCGGCTGGGATGGACAGGCAACGGCAGGGCCGCTGTCGTGCGGGCCGACCGCACGCTGCCGATCTGCGACAGATTGCGGGAGATGCTGCGGGA
>LSYV01000309.1:12721-24757 GCA_001584585.1 Gonium pectorale | reverse complement strand
CGGAAGGGCCCGTCGCGGGTCGCTAGTGCCCATGCTGGACGTTGCCACCCTTTACGCTTCCGGGCAGCACTGGGCAGCCGCAGGAATCTCCCAAAACCCGATATAGGTTTAAACGAAGCTATCGGGGGCCTGTGCGCGCCTCTCAAGGCCTCTCTGCGAGCTCCGTGGGCCACAAACGACGCGCCAGTCACATTGCGGGCCTTCCACGCCTCTCAAGCTGCTATAGACTCCGGCTTTGATCTTCGAGGAGACACTTATGACAATAAGTAGCGATTGCGACAAGTCGCGCAGGCGGGGGCGCAATACCGGGCCGGGGCGACCATCGCGAAAAACAGCCTCACGAAAGTCAGGTTCAGCGAGCCCTGAGGGCCCCTAGTGCACCCTTTAGCATAACGGTATTGATCGGAAGCGGTCCGGGCCGATTCTGAGGGGTCGTAGGGTGCAGTTGGCGACCGTTGGACCTGGTAACGGTCAACCACCCCCGAGTTGCACTCCCCTCTCCCCTGGTCCGTCGAAATATAAACCCAGTTCACCCGCTTATTAATTGACAGCTACCCTCACCTGCGTGTGCTCGGCGAGTATCTTAAGCCGGCTCAGCGTTGCAGACTTGTCGGGATTTTCGCAGTGGCAAGCTGCGGGGAGGGGGCTTGACGCGTGCTGTCGGCGGAAC
Organism: Gonium pectorale; assembly: GCA_001584585.1. Taxonomy (NCBI): domain Eukaryota; kingdom Viridiplantae; phylum Chlorophyta; class Chlorophyceae; order Chlamydomonadales; family Volvocaceae; genus Gonium; species Gonium pectorale. The sequence goes on along the minus strand of LSYV01000309.1, from coordinate 24,087 downwards.
CTCTGCAACCGTGCGTCGCACTCCTCGCACTCCAACGGACGGAGTGCGACAGGTTTGTCGCATCATGGGGTGCCGTTTCGAAAAGGAAAGGTCAAGTGCAGTATATTTGTAGCTTACCTACAGCCTGTGCTCTACCGTTGGGAGCAGTGTGCAGGTAACAGAAGTAATCGGACTCAGACAGACCAGCGGCGGGCCCACCAAGGCTCAAGCAAAGACAATGCTTTCCTCAATTTATGCTGTTTGGATAGCGATTAGCGTGGCTCCCACAGCTCCACTTGTCGCAATTGTAACCTACCTGTCGTAATTATTCCTGTGGCTGTCCGAGCAGAAAAGGCTCAAGCTTCCCCCTTCGCCGACGCCTGCCCACTTACCATACAGGGCCAAAGGATAGGACCGTCGCTGCTGCCCCATTGCAGTGACGCTAACGACGTCCACCTACCTCTAGGGCGCTTCTATCTAGGGCGCTGCTGGCAAACGCAAGGCGCAGAAGGTTACCTCCTGACGGCGTAGGAGACTCAAATGATGCCCATTCGGTCCCGCTGCGGCTCTGCTGGGCGGGCCTGCTGCCTTTGCCACATGCCGCCGCTGCCACGGATCGTCGCTCTGCTGGCTGCCGGTTTCCTCCTGGCAACTCACACAATTCACGCCAGTCCAGCGGCGTTGGACGTCTTGACCCTGAGCCTTAAGTAAGCGCTGTAGGGTTACGTACGGTACTTCGTTTCTGGTGTAACGACATCAAGGCCTTCATTCTTTGTCAAATGCACCCCCTTGTTCATGCTATTCTTGCTTGCAAATTGGGCCGGACGAAGCAGGTGTGCAATTGTCGTCAAGGACCACTGCTGCTTACCTGCTTGGTATTTGGCTTCTGCATCAGGGGCTTACACGCTGTACTCTCTTCCCAGCATGCCACACGTACGGCGCACGTCCCCGGCGGAGTTGGTCCCGTTTGCTGAGTATCTTGCCCCTTCGCTCCTTCCATGCTTACCTTAAAATAGGTTCTATGAGGCCCAGCAGTCAGGCTCCATTGCCTCCTGGAACAGCATCACCTGGAAGAACGCCAGCCACCTGACCGATGGGTACTCCTCTTCGGGGGAGACGTCCGACTACTACCCCGGTGTGGACCTCTCGGGGGGGCTCTACGAGAACGGAGGTGCGTGGGTGGACGGTGTGGAGGTACGGCGGGTGGGGGGTTGTCAGGACGGAGGCACACGGCAGGCTGAACGAGCACGCTGGTGCACGTTCGTCGTTGTTGCATTTTCCCTCGTTTCCCCACCTGGACCGCTTTGACGGGTACCTGTAACATCTGTAACATCTGGACGCCGCCGCCCGCATGACGTAGACGTGGGCTCGGCGCCGTTCCCTTGTGCTGCTGCTGTTGGCGAGCTGCAACATACGGTACTCGCTGTCGGAGTGGCGTGCCCAATCCCTACGATGCACGCTCATGTTTCCCGGCCTCCGGCCTGTCCACTTTGCCCCCGCCTCCAGCCCCGCCGCCTCTCCGTCTTCAGCTACCACGACCACACGCATGCACTGCCCGTCCCCCTGTTCACCCCCCTCCCTGGCCCCTGATGAGCCCCAGCCACGCGTGCACGCATGAACCGGTCGCGCATGCAAACGGACCGCACCGCCGGCGGTGGCCTCCAGCCACGCACGCACGTGTGCGCCTCCGCCGCCGGCCCATCCACCAACCCACATCAAATAAACTGACATTCAAGGTTGTACACTAAAACCTCGCCATCATTGAAGCGCCGACTGCCATTGCCGACTGCTGCCTGCAGGCCACGTCAAGGTCAGCCTCACGACGGCCGCCGCTGCATCGCTGCTCGCCCTCAACGGCCTGGCCTACAGCGACATTGACGCTGCCAGCAGCGCCACCTCCTCCATCCGGCAGCACGTCGGCTGGGCGGCCTCGTACCTGGACAAGGCCTTCTACGCAGCTGACAAGTTTGTCGCTCAGGTAGGCGCTTGCATGGGTGATGATGCATGCGCGCGTCCGTCCGTTGTGGTGGTTTGCGGTTGCTTGGACTTGACGTTGGGCGCCTGCCTTGTCCTTGGTTGTATGTCCATCCGCCGCCGCTGGCGACCGTTGGGTTGGTTGGATACACTCGTGAGGTGGCTGGCTAGGGTTGCGCACGCTCCCTCCTGTGTGCGGCCGCTGTGCATACCCATACACGCACGCCTGTCTACGCACCATCGCAGAAGCAAGCACGATGTAGCTAGCTACCCCCGCCGCCCCCCGCCGCACACGGCTTCGATGGCCGATTGACTGGCTTCCGCTGAGTTTATATGCTCACCCAAACGGTCCCTGCCTGACCCACCCCCCAACCACCCCACCTTTATAATAATCGAAAACGCAGATCGGCGACGCCTACACGGACGACCGCTACTGGGGCCGCCCCGAGCGCCAGTCGGCGGGCGGCGACGAGGGCAGCGACAGCTGGAGGCCCGTGTACACCATCGATACGGACGAGGGGCGCGGGGCAGACGTGCTGTCGCAGGTGGGTCGAACGGTGTGCGGGCGTACGTGCACTCGCCGCCCCCGCCCCAATCGCTTGGCCGACCATGTACATATGCATCCACCCTCCTGCCGATTCCAGCTTGCAGCGGCCCCCCCCGCCCCCCCCTTGCTCTGCAACGCCGTGCCTTCACACCTGCCTTCCGCGGGTCCCTCCCTCGCCGCGGGGTGTTGCATTGCTTGCTGCCTGGGCGCGGCGCTTGCTAGCCCGACCCCCAGCCTCCCCTCCCTCACCACCACCACCGTCTATCTCCACCGCAGCCCTCCGCGCGCAAGCCCCTGGAACCCCACACATACCACACACGCGGCCTGCCCCCTTCCCCGTTCCCGCCCCTTCATTCTCGACAGGCCGCGGCTGCCCTGGCGTCCTACGCCACCCTGCTCACCAAGGCGGGCAACTCGTCCGGCGACGCGACGCATTACCGGGACCGGGCCATGGCGATGTGGGCCCTCGCCAAGGACCTCGTGGGAGTGTGAGTGCGCTGCGTGTGCTGCGGTGTGTAAGCGTGGAGCACACAAATCACAGGAGCTTGTCCCTCCTCCCCCCCCGCCCCCCCCCGCTCCGCATCAGCGTCACATGTACCCAACCAGCCTGTGCAGGTGTGTGTGTGCGTGGTGCACTGCGCCCTGCACGCACGTACGTATGTCCGTCGTTTTTTGTGCCGCGAGAACGCTCCCTGCTCATGATTCCGGCAGCCCCTAAGTCCAGCGCCTCCATCTGCCCTGCCTCACCCTCCTCAAGTATCGGTTCAGCCTGACTCCAACGAAGATCCTGACGATCTGCTTTCAGGGCGAATAATTCGGCCGAACGAAGTAGCTTAAACTTGACAAGGGTTTTCGTCCGGGGGCGCCCTTCGAGTGGGCGTTTTTCTTCGTTTAGCTCCCTAGCGGAGCCCCATTCTGCGTGCGGGGCTGGGTTTGTCGTTTAAGCACCCCTTCTTCCAGTCCCCTTTTCTTCGTTTGGATCGCCCAAGAAGAATGTGAGCTCAAGATAGCCAGCCTGCGCTCCAACCGCCTGCCTACCTTCCCCTCGCCCTCATACCCCACCCCGCCTGGAACCCCCTCCCCAATCCTTCCCCCCACGCCCACAGCTACATCGTCCCCGAGGGCAACATTACGCTGCTCAGCCGCTCCTACCGCGACGACCAGGCCTGGGCCGCCGCGTGGCTGTGCAGGTGGGTGTGGGGACAGCTGGTGTGAGGGCGGGACAACGGGGCCAGGATGGGGATTTGGGTGACGGGCAGGGGGGGGGAGATGGCAAGCCGCTGCGCACTGCTGTTGGAGCCGGCAGGTTGCGTGCTTGAGGAAGCACGTTGGGGAACCTTGACCAGCGCCCCGCACGCACCCGCCCTGAGGAGCGTTCGCTTTTCCTCCTCCCTCCAAATCTTCCGTTCGCATACGCGCTGTGCCCTCTGCGGTCCCTCCCACGCCCCGCTGACTTGGCCCGGACGGATGGATGGGCGCAGGTACCAGATCGAGAGCGGCTTCACCCCCACCACCGAGGACTACTGCGCCTCCGCGGAGAGTTACTGGTACGAGATGACGTCCCTCCGTGGCTCGCAGCTCTTCCTGAGCGCGGATGTCATGTGAGTCGGTTGCGTTGCTTGGGGCGGCAGGTTGGCCGGTTAGGACGGTTTGGACAGTTCCAGCAAATCGTTGTGCATTACCTAGTTAGTTGGGGGCTTCCCAATTGTAGTGCTTCCTAGTTGGGGGTGTGCCTGCGAGCGCTGCGTACGTGCTGCTATGTTCCTCAGCTGCAGAGGGCAGGGCTGTAGGTAGCAGCAAAACCCACCTGCGCGTAGATGGGCTAGAAAGAAGTGGGTGATCAGCGCCCGGTACCTTTCAACGGCAATCGGTATCCTGACACATGTACGGCACACGCGCATGCGTGCATGTACGGCGTGCAGGCACCTGGCCGTGGCGGCCCTCCTCCGCGACACCATGGGCCGCAGCGAAACCTACCTCGCCCTCAACGAGACGCTGCTGGCCGAGTTCAACACCGCCCTCGACGCGGCTTTCAGTTGGTGGGCGCTTGGCGGCGCACACGGGTCGCGGTTGCTGCTGGGCGGTGTGCGTAGGTCATCACCTGCTCGTCAAGATGCAAGCTCTCGCCCCCACAGCACTGCCGGTGGCTAGCGCTCGTTGCGGCCCCCTCGCTCGTTGTCGCCTCGCTCACTCGGCACGCCCGCATGGGCCACCCAACCTCCTCCCTGCCGACCCCCCCGGCAGGTGGACGTCCGCCTCCGACACTGCCTGCAGCTGCGCCGACGTGGGGCTGTGCAAGACGCCCGGCGGTTTCATGGTGCTGCAGGAACACGGCTCGGCGCACTTCGCGGGTGAGTGGGGTATGCACACGACGATTGGCGGTTGCCAGGCAGCGGTTGGGCATGTGGCAGTTACTTGTATGTCGTGCGGCCGCAGGCGAAAGTACCGGTACGGTGCCGGCAAGGGCTGCGCCTTGACGTACCCCTACGCCTGCCTCCCATAGCAACTGGATAGACAGTAGGGCCACCGATCACCGGTCACCGTTGATTGCCAAAGCGACCGCTGTGCTCCTCCAAGCACCAACCGCCATGCGTTTCCTCCCACCCACCAACTCCCAACCGCTTGTTGCAGCCAACATGGCCATGCTGGCGCTGCTGACCGCCAAGACGCAGACCGGCCTAGGCGCCGCCAACCAGCTCTCCAACGCCCAGAAGTTCGAGCGGCGCTGCTGGGCGTACGACCAGATCGACTACCTGCTCGGCGGCAAGACTGGCCAGGCATATGTGGTCGGGTTGTCCAGCCTGTCGGGGTGAGCTCGGTTGTTGGTGAATTCAGCGACCGGTTCGTCGGCTGGTGGTCGACTGGTCGTCCTTTGCTTGTCTGCCTCCACGTGTCCGCCTTCCCAATCAAGCGGGACCACAAACCGCGCCCCGTCCGCACCTGCCCGAATTCCAGTCCCACGCCACACACATACACACATGTCCATGCTGAGCCCGCTGATGAGGGGGGCTCCTATCCCACCCACCCGACCCACCCCCGCCCCGGCGCCCCTACCTCCCCCCATCGCAGGGTCGACGCTAGCATCTCTTCCCCCAAGCGCCCCCGCCACCGCGCCTCCTCCTGCGAGAAGGCCAGTGGCAAGTGTTACGCCGCCTCACTGGACAACGTGTACGAGCTGCAGGTGCCCTTCTTGCTTGGGGGAAGTGCCGGCGGGGGGACGATCTATCGGGGCATGCGCCACCTGTGATCGGGAGCGAGCGCCCTGAGCGGCTGCATGGACGAGGGGCCGTAAGTGGAGTGCAGGGTGGCGCAGGCGTACGTACCGTAGGTATCGGGCTGCGTCCCCCTCGCCCCGGCGGCAGAGCATTCCGTGGGTCTGCAGTAGCCATCGACAGGCAGGCAGCCACGCAGTCACGCACCGACGGTTGCGGCGGGGTGGATGTCGTGGGTGGGTGCTCGTACGTGCGGGCCTTGCAACCCCCGCGGCCAGCCACCAAGCAAGCAGCCAATGGCCGGGGCTTGCTAGGAATCGAATGGGCGGATGCGTGGTGTGAGGGTTGGCCATCTCGCGTTACAGTCCATCAAGCCGATAAACTGCTGAGCCAAACGCCTGCCTCAAACCGCCACCACGTGCGGCAACCGCTGTACACACGTGCGGCACCTACGCAGGGCGCGCTGGTGGGCGGCCCCAAGAAGGACGACTCGTATTCCGACTCGCGCAACTCGTTCCAGTCACTGGTGTCAATCGAGTACAATGCGGGCTTCGCGGGAGCGCTGCTGGTGGGTGGGTGGGTGGGTGGGAGGGATGGCTGGTGGTCTGCTGCTGGTTGACAACCAGTTGATGGAACCACCGGCTGCCGATGGACATATGCTGCCAGCAGATATGTATCCGTCCATTGTGGCCCAGCGTTGCGCACTACTGTTGCGCCCCCGTACGTCCGCCCCCATCACTGCCCCTCCCTCGGCCAGCCGCCACCACCAGGGCAACCCACCCACCTTGTGCGTCCGACCTTGCGCCCGAGCGACCGTGCTTCGTCCATTCGCTCCTTCCAGCTCTGAGTTTATTGTGGCGTGTGCGTAGATCTACTAAGATGTAGATCGGCTCCCACACGACTTGCAACCTGGCCTGAGTCGGACGTGCGGCCGGCGCCCTTAGGGTCTGGGCGCTGTGGAGGCAGCCATGGCGGCGGCGGGCGGCAGCTGGCCGTCGTGGAGCACGTTCTGCGGCAACTCGGGCGTCTGTGAGTTGGGGCGGCTTGAGCGGCTGCCAACGCGGCGGGGCGGCGGGACTGGCAGTCTGGCTGCAAGTGATGCATGCGCGCGGGGCGGGGGGGGCTGGCGGGGCTGCACGTACGGGGTTTGCTTCTGTTGGCACGGACGCGGCCGGAGGCAGGGCGGGGAACGGCAGTCAGCAGCCCACGCACGGCGGCAGCACGCACGCACACACACAGGCACACCGGAGCTGTCTGCGGTGAAGGCGATGACGGCGAAGATGCCGCCGCTGCCGCTTGGCGGCGACGCTGCCTACGCTGCCGCGCGGCGCTCCACTCACGGGCGACGCTGCGCAGGCGATCACGCTCAACCCTCACATCCTCGGCTGGGTCGTCGGGCGGCGGATACGCAGCCTCATAACACACACAGGCACGCATGCAGAGTCGAGCGGGGCACGCCCGGTCAACGTGATCTCGCACGCCCTGCGCCCTCCGCCCGCCCTGTGCCCGCCCCCGCCCCCATGTATGCACATGCACACACGCGCGCGCGCCGGTAGGGCTTTCTAGGCTTTCACTCCTCATATGCCCCGCTGCCCCGCTGCCCCAGATAGACCCAACATACAAGTCTCACCCCACATCCACACACGCCCCCCCCCCACACACACAGACTCCACCGTGCTCACCAGCTCCGACTCGTGCTCCGCCACCACCTGCGCCGACACCAGCATCGCGGCCGACTGCGGCTTGAGATCGGATGGGGCGACCCTCACCTGCAACACCCTCTACTCGGCCGACCTGGACCTCTCCCTCACCCTCGCCAGTGACGGACCCATCACCTTCAACACGGTCGGCGGAGCTAGCGGAGACGCCTACACCTACCGATGGGTGCCCTCTGCTTACGGGGGCAGCAGCGCGGTGTTCATGATGCAGACGGACGGGTCGGTGTTTTGGCGGAACGAACTTGGCTTGGAGGACGTGTCGCTTTATGTCGACTACTGCGCCATGGGCATTTTCCCCTGTGAGGCCGAATCAATCGTCGCGTACCAGGTGGGCGCGTGGGTGAAAGCCTTGTGGGGCCTGCGTGTGGTGGCGGGGGTGAGGGAGGGTGGCATTGCGTACTGATGGCGGGGGCCCCAGGCTGGCTGGATGATCAGATGTTCGTTTGTGTGGCGGGCAGGGCTGGGTAGGTGGGCGGTGGGTCGTTTTTCCGGTCGGTCCGTCGGGAGACACCCCCTGCGTGCATGCATGCATGTTGAGCGGCGCGTGGACGATAGATATACACCGCTGATAGTATACACCGCCTCCATGTGGGCGCCTCACGATCGATGTTGCTGACGGTTCCGTCAGCCACCCACCCACCCACACGCCAGCGCGCTGCTGCATGCACTGAGGGGGGCGAGCGGCGGGCGGGCGGATGGGGTACGGGCAGGCAAGTGCATGCTCAGCCTAGCGTGGCAAATCCTTATGCATCTATCACGCACCGTGCGTGCGTGCATACATGGGTGTCCGTTCGTTCCCTTCGCTGCCCATCCAGGCCATCGGCCTGCCCCATACCTCCCTCCCTGCCCTCACCCCTCCCGTCTCCGGCCCTCGCCCGCCGCCGCCCAACGCCAGGGCACCGGCTTCGCGCCCTTCTCGCTCAGCATCCTGCGCTCCGCCACCGACAAGGCCACGCTGCTGGTGACCAACAAGGACGGCAACGTGGCCTTCCGCATCACCTACACCATGTCCAAGGTGGTTCGCTAGTAGGCGGCGGTGCAGGCCAGGCAGACAGGCAGGCAAACGCTGCTGCACGTACGATGCCGTCCGTCCGTATCCGTACGTGCATTATTCATGTCTCGATAACTCGTCTGTTTTTGTCCGTCCTCATGCATACGACATTGGCGTGGGCTGCTATGCTGTTGCATGGCTGGGGCGGTGGCCGCACAGCACGCACGTGAATGGATGGCTGACCTACCATTGCTGCTGGTGCGGCTGGTTCCCTCCTCAAACTTGGCAGTTGCTTGCTCGACATACATGCATGATCAGTAATGGCTGGCTGGCTAGCTGGCTAGCTAGTTACGTGTTTCTAATAGCGCTGCGAGGGCGTTACGTTCGCAGCTAGCAGGCTGGGTCAGATACTCAACTGGTCGTCATTGACTGTGAATTCGTCGGTGTCCCTCACCTAGTTCTCTAGCTAGCTCGTTACACTGCCATCCGATCCGCTATCCCTGCATGCGCCCTTCTTCACTCCCCACACGCGCGTACGAAGCATGCAACAGCAAGCAAGGAGCGGACGAACGTACGATATAAAAGGTGCACTTGATGGACGTGTGTAAACTGTAACGAACGAGCTGATACTGGAACCAGGGCCATTCAATATCCCGGAACCTCAATGAGGGTGCCATCCAAAGCACGCACCCTGCCAGCCAGCCTAGGGTGCATCCGACAGACGCCCGCCCGCGGTCGGCCCGCCACTCCATCTGCGAGCGCCACAGCCTGGCACGTTGGCAGCCACACCAGGCATGTATGCATGTCCGCTGTGCGCTGCTGGACCGCCGGCAGGTGATACTCCGCCGGCAGGCCAATGGTAACCTTGATGGGCCCGCCGCCAGCGTCAATCGCCATTGCCCACTGTGCCCGCACGCGTACACGACTTGGAATGAAGCGGGCGACGGCGGTGCTGTCACTCCGTTTCCGTCGCTGGACGAACTCAATTGCAATCACTAAAACTTGCATGATTACCAGGCAGCAGCAAGACGCCGGTCAACGCCAGGGTCGGTGCACGGCGGCTGGCCAGATCCAAGATTCACAGCACGCCCTCCTTCGTTTCCGCAACGACCACGGATCCACTCGGCCGCAGGCAAAGACCTGCCGGCTCCACCGAGAACTGCGCCTCCTTGCCCAAGCCGTCCCATAGGCCCGCGGAGCCACTGCCCGAGATTGTAACGAGCTCGTGTGTGAATGGGTCGAGCACCTTGATGCGTCGGTCGTACATATAGGGTGCGCGACGACACCACGGCGAGCGGGTGCTGCAGCAGCGCCTCAGTAAGCCCTTGGTTGCACCCGCCCCCGCCCAGGGGCAACAAACCACATGTTGGCTCAGCCCAAGCAGGGCGGGCCCGCTTTGACCAGTAAGGCCGTCGGGGTCACCGCTTCCATTGCGCAAGAGCTTTCTAACCTTTAGACATTACTTTTTTTCTGTGGATAGGTTACAGGCGGAGAGGCGAGAAAGGGCACAGACAACGGGAGGGACATGCAGCCCTCCCGGGATGAGAACCACCGAAACCCTGCCCTAACTACAAGCGCGCCACGGCGGCTAAGACCAAACACCGACGGCACACACAAGAAGAGAAGAAACCCTGCTGTATTGGACTGTATTGCATAGTTATTGGAGCCCTTTGTAAGCGGCATGTTGACCGCCGCCTTCGGCCTCCCAACTTCGGTTTGCCAACCCTCGACTGTTGTACAAGAGCAGTTAAGCAATAGGCCCCGGTTGCACGCAGCCCCCGCGGGACCCTCCTCTCGCCGACCGGGTCGGAGCGAGCGGAGCATCCATCCGTCGGGGGACATGCGGCTTCCGACGCTCCCATTCTTTGGTTGGGCCCAGTATTGCTGTCGGTGCGGATGCACCCACTCCGTACATACCCTGCCCGCCTGCCCGCCACGCCCTGCTGTCATGGTCCGGCGCGGTACACACAGAGCCCACACCTGAGTGAGTGTTCGCCGATAACGTCGTCATGGAGCGACTCAATTAGCTGGTAACGACGCCGCGCTATCATTGTACGGCGGCGGTGCCGCACGGCTACATGCAGCGGAAGGCAGGTGCGCGGTAATACTGTACTCCGGCCGCCCCGAGCGTTGAACCGCGGTGCACGGCAGGCGGTGTGACGCATGCAGGTGCACCGTTGCACGCTTGGCGGAACCAACAGGGGCAGCAAGCCACATGCTTGGGTAGCCGGGGTGGGGTGCGTGGACGCCGCACGGCATCGGCGGTTCGGCACCAACACAGCACCGTACAGTACCGTACCAGCAGCCATGCGGTACAGGGCAGTACTCAGCGTCACAACAGCGTCATGATAGCGAGCAGCGGAATCCGTTCATTCGTTGGGCCGCGTCAGACGCGACACACCGCAACCACCATGTCATCGCTATGTGCAGGTGAGCCAACACGCACGGATGCCTCACAACGCATGCACACACGTACGTACGCATGCATGGCGTTTCGGGATCCTGGGGGCACCCCGTTTCCCCCAGCCCGGAGCCCTGGCCAGGCCCCAGGGTGCCGCACCCCGGGGCAAAGCTGCGACGTACCCCTCCATGGCTCCTGGCATCACGGGTCAGCAACATTAAGGGGGCACGCCCCGCCCCGCCCGGTCAACGTGATCTCGCACGCCCTGCGCCCTCCGCCCGCCCTGTGCCCGCCCCCGCCCCCATGTATGCACATGCACACACGCGCGCGCGCCGGTAGGGCTTTCTAGGCTTTCACTCCTCATATGCCCCGCTGCCCCGCTGCCCCAGATAGACCCAACATACAAGTCTCACCCCACATCCACACACGCCCCCCCCCCCCCCACACACACACACAGACTCCACCGTGCTCACTAGCTCCGACTCGTGCTCCGCCACCACTGCGCCGACACCAGCATCGCGCCCGGCTGCGGCTTGCGATCGAA